>CM077169.1:50566679-50864179 GCA_039654105.1 Coreius guichenoti | reverse complement strand
ATTTCATCCCTTAGACTTATAAATAACAAAAAAGTACCACATTTTTTGATGCATGACGACAATTTATTAAAAGATTTAATTTAACCTTATTATTGAACTTTTTTTCTGTGTATATAATTCCATATTTTGATGTACGCAAATCCATGATATTTATGTTTCCTGTTTTTTGTCATTATGATTAGCCTATTAATTGTAAGAGATACAACCATGCTTTATTTCCCTGATCTTTTATGTATGTAAAAAGTATGTATGAAAAGTATGGAATTTATATCACGCAATTCTGACATTATATCACGCAATTCTGACTTTGCAATTCTGAGATAAAAAGTCAAATTGTGTGATAAAAAGTCGCAGTTACCTTTTTTGTTTTTTATTCTGTGGCAGAAACAAGCTTCCATAGTTCTGCAAAACAAAACAAAACAATAAATATTAGGAGATACCAGTGTCTGTGGTTTTACCATCGGGATAACGGCTAACTTGGATCACGTGTGCCTTGATAACCAATCACATTACATTACAGCCTTGACGTCATTAAATTTCGTTCAAAGGTGTGCAACAGTCAATCACAGTTTGCGGATACCATAGAAATGAATGAGAAACTAAAATTATACAGTCGCCCAATTGTCCGTGACTTCTCTTATAAAACGGTGTAAACTCTAAAATAAATCCAAAACAAATGTTTAAGAACAAACATGTTGAAGATTAGTTGATGGGCTGTCGATTCATTAAATGACAAGCCGTTTTCCCACAAGAGCAGTTTATTCAGCGTAGTAATGCCTCTCCGCCACTGACATCCATTTAAAAAACGGCACCTGGTCTCCTTCCCTGCGTACCACAGCGTTTTTTTTTTTTAATGTTATTATTTTTATTTATTTATTTATTTTTGCTAACCTTGCAGGCCTTTGGTAGAGCTGTGAAGGTTGGTATCTCTGGCTGTTCTCCTTCTTTTGTGTTTTAGCGATTCACACTCGTATCGCCACCTACTGGGCTGTTCATGATTTACCGGTATTTTGTTTTATTCGTTTTTCCTTTCCATTGTCTCTCCCTACTTTTATACCAAAGTCCCTATCAAGGAAAGTCTGCGGCGGATATATTTGCAACGCCTCCGGGCAGCTGTTTCGGGCATACAAGACCAAGTCCTATCTATTTGAATGGGGGAATCCTGAAATCTCAAAAACTGCTTGCCGAACTCACAATTAAATAACATATTCCAAATCAGCAACAAAATCTAACATGTTCTCATAAAATGTTGTTTCTTATGCTCAAATAGCGTTAAAAAAAAAAATTATTTTTCAGGCTAAACGAGCCAATGCGCATGTGCACTTCTAAGCGCGAGTCTCAGGTTTCTATGGCAACCAGCGCTTCTAACGGAAGCTGCAGTGACGCAATGACTTGACCAATCAACGATTGGCTCTTTTACTTTAGAAGGCGGGACTATTCCGCCAATAATTATGTGGTTAATAATGCAAATGTCTGTTCTTGATATCAACAATTGAATTGCTATAGTAAAAATGTTAATTTTTGATATCAATAATTTGATTGTCACTAGTGACAATGTTAATTTCTGATATCATGAATGTGATTGTTACTAGTAAGAAAGCCATTTTAGAGAGCCATCTGAAATTACTCTCCTAAATATTGATATCAGAAATACCAAATGTAAGAAGAATTGACATTTCAACTCGTGACAATTAAGTTCTTGATATCAGGAATTTATATATTTTTTAGTAACCACGTAATTATTGATATCAAAAATGGATGATTTGTATTTATGAATTTCAACTAGTAAGAAATCAATTCTTGATATTAACAATTGAATTTAAATGGCAGCCTATGGTGACATTTCACTAGTGAAAATACAATTAGAGATATCAAGAATTATAGTTTTACTAGTTGAAATTTAATTCTTCATATCAAGAAACAGCATTTTAACTAGTAAAAATGTAAATGTTGGTATCACAAATACATGTCCTGTGAATGATTAAAAGTTAAAACGGCTTGCCATATTTATTATTGGACACATGATATAACAAACTACAGCTCACAATTTGTAGCAGTTAAAAGGGTCGTACAATTTGTCACCTCACTTGCTTTTTCGGCATTACAGCACCAGATGGCGTGAGCAAAGTCAACACTGAGACGAACAGAAGTCTTTGGTGAGCTTTAATGTTTGGAATTAAGCTCATTAGGGAGTGTTACATAGAAACAGACAGAGGTTTGATTATTAATTTCTGCACAAAATCTTGCTTCAGTCAAAAAATGAGACCTAAATGACTTAAAAATCAACATAACGACAAACTCAGGATGACATTTATACAACAAAAACGTACAGTCCACATCCAAAAATATTATCCAGATATAATAACAGTATATGACCATGAGGGGACATTAAAAGCAGCTTTTATCATTTTTACACTTGTGCAAAGCTTTCCAGAGTCGAATTCACCAACTGAAGGATGATCTACAGAGTTCGGATCTAAGGACATTTACAGAAAGGAGATAAAACAAAACTAAAATAATATGAGAACAAGTGAAAAACAAACAACTCAAAAAAGCATGTCATCATTCAACCTAAATCAGTAAAAGAAAGTGCACTCAACTATTCCCTGATAAAGCGACTAGCTTTCCTGATGCAAACATCTCCAAGTGTCTGTCAAAGAGAACGTGAAGGGAATCGTCTCTCCCAATTCTGCCGGTGAAAGCCGTCCTCGTCCTGGGAGTCTACATGCCTCGGCCATCGCAGGTGTGTCCAGTTATCGTAAGGTTTTCCTGATTTTGGGAGATGTGTTCACGGCAGGAGGGAACCGTCCACTGAAGGCAGTTTATCGTAGAAGCAGATGTCACAGGCCACTGAGGGATCCTGCTGAGATATACTGCTGTTCGATCCTCCCAGTCCGTTCTCTGTTTTCTGGAAGCTTCTTACTGCGCTGGGAACCTGCAGGCCTGTAGTCAGGGTCAGACCGCCGCACCACACCTGAAAGACAAACACATGCAGCTATAGGACATATCATTTTCAACACAGAGACTTCTCCACTTTAGAAACCTCATAATTCTTGGGTTTGAACATGCCACCATTAGGAAATAAGCCAAATGGCCCTATCATACACACGGCGCAATGCGGCGCGAGGCCACCAGGCGCAAGAAAACCAGGTGTGTTCTATTTTGAGGAACTAAAAACGACTGCGCCATTGACCAACAAAACGTTCTAAGCGCATGGTCTGAAGCGCATGGTGCAGATGTGCACTTAGGGCGTGTCCAAACCCACTTTTGCTAGTTTAACGACGGAAAAAATGGTCGGCGCACCAGGTGCATGGTCCAAAAGGGTTGTACCTAGTCTCTTAATGAGTCATGGGTGTGTTTTGGGCTTAACATGCAATAAACCAATCAGAGTCTCATCTCCCATTCCCTTTAAAAGCCAGTTGCGCTCACGCCATGAAGAATTCGCTATTTACATGAGGAGAGACTGAACGCTTCTCCAGAGAGGAATCCTTTTATTTGTAATGTTTCTAAATGTGTATGTGCTGCTGCGCGTGAGTCCCTGTGTGTGTAATAAGCAGAGTGTACGTGCGTTGTGCACCCGCCTATAGGCTCATATTACTAACGCGCCCTTTAAATAACACAAAAAATACTGGGCTATTGACTTTAGAGCAGGTTTGTGTTGGTCAATGGTGCAGTCGTTTTCAATTCCTCAAAATAGCAATGCGCCAACAACGCTCCTGAACACTCCTCGTTTTCAGACCAGCACACCCATGGGCGAACAGATGCGCCAGTGCATTTGCTATTTAAACAACGTGGAGCTGGACGTGAAAATGAGAACTGCGTCGGGCTGAAACTAGCAAAAAACACATGCGCTGCGCCTGGTGTCGCATTGCGCCGGGTTCATGATAGGGCCCTTAGGCTCTCACTTCCGCCAATAAGGATCAATGATTTTGATGACATCACTCTGCACTTCAGCTTCTCATCAGATTTTCTGTCCAATCAAATGCTCTCTAAAATCTGAAGCCCCGCCCCCTATATTATCGCCCCCTAGCTGAAATCGCTCACTTGTTCACACATTTACTATTTTCTACATGGTGAAGGCACAGTGCACTATATAGGGGATAGGGAACGATTCAGACAGTATAAATATTCTTTCCATTGGTGATGGGAGAAACAAAACTTTTAAAATTGAACCAATTGCTTCGCAAAATGATTCACATGTTTCAAAGCGTTTGAAACGCCACACGCTGGTGACCCCTAACGGTCAGAACAATGTAAATGGAACAAAAACTCAAACATGCATAAAACAGACACATTGCAAATGTGTTATTGAAAGTAAAATCTATCAAATGCAATTAACTAATCATCTTATAAGATTAAATATCAAGTGTCGGTGTAATATGTGTTATTTTATCAATTTGTATTATGTATTAATTTTACATCTATTCATTTAGCAGACGTGTTTATCCAAAGCAACTCACAAATGAGGAATATTACAAGCAAATTGTCACGAGAGTCAATAATACACAATGCCAGTTTTAAAGTATGAACTAAATGAGTATACAAGCTAATGCAGAAAAGAAGAGAAAATCAACAATACATTTTTTTTTTTTCCATATTTACTTACAATACTCAAGAATAATTCTGGTTAACTTCACATCAGCCTTCTTAACAGCATGAAACACAAAACTGTTATTCTAATTTTGTATAAATTATACAAACAACTGAAGGATTCGTTTTTGTTGTTTGTCAATTATTCAGTTATAACATTTAATCAGTTATTCATTTATGTCATTTAATGAATTGATTCAGTTGAGCGAATGATTCAGTGATGACAAGCACATCCCTTAAATTACAGTTCAGGTGTATTGCAGCAGTGAAGAAGACGTATAAATGCCAATTTTTTCATCTTTAACCAAAGAAACATTAGCGACAAAAAATGTATTATGTCGAAGAAATGTTTGATGTTTTGTTTGTGGTCATAAAGCTGCTGTGGTAACACTTTATTTTAGTTTCCTTGTCATACAAGTACTTACTATAGCAAATTATGCAAAGTTACAATCAACTAACCCTAAACCAAACCTTAAAGTAAGAGCATTAGTTATTATTATTCAGTACTTAAGTGTATATTTACACTGACAAATAAAGTGTAAACACTGCTGCTTTTAAACAGCATGCATAAATGCATGTTGCATAATTCTGAATGCTTCATGATTTTTTTTAATATCATTACCTCAAAGATTAAGTGGTGTTTATGTGATAATACTTAAAAAAATACTATTGCAAGATTTTATCATTTGTAAACAATCAAGATAATGACTAAACACTTTCTGTGTAATTTTGTATTTATTGTCTATTGTCCTGATTTTATTAAAAACATCTTTTTATACATGATATTTCATGTGCATGGTTTGTATTAGAATAACCCGTATTTGCATGGTGTTTGTACTCCAAACTCACCATGAAAGCTGGAACAACAGGTTGGGTGAACTTCATCTTAAAAGTGTGGAGTAATTGTTTGTTTTCAGCATTATAGAAAGCAAGTTGGCCTGAAAAACAAAAAACACACGGACACAAAGCCTTTAATAAACATCAGAAGTCACATTAACATGCTGCAGTTATTCAGGTGATGCATGACAGGAACCAGCTCACAGAAAGCATGAATGGAAGTGGCTGAAACTCAATCTGGAGGTGTCTCATTGCACGAGTGAGAAACCTGAGGGTGGGCTATAATGTTCCCTGTAGACTGTGGCAGTCGGAGGAATGAAGCATCACATGAACGTACAACACTCAAATAAACTACCCATAATAACACAGAAGCCATGGATAACAGAAGCAAGGAATCAAGCGTGAGCCATTGAAACAATTCAATCTTTCATAATAAACTTAGTTTCCTCGACATCTGACAAAACAGAGTACGTAAAGTAAATTGATCAGATTTTGTACATTACCCCGATCAAAGTCACAGTAGACTCCTATGCTGTCAGGTACCGGCACATCCAAATTCTTCGCCTTGTTGTTGTGTTTGGCCGCAAATGAGTTCTGCAGCCAGTTGTTGACGTGGATACACCAGGTGTTGTTGGTCTTCCCCAACTGATCGAATTTCCCAAGGTTTCTGTAGGCCAAACCAACGCTGTAGGACTTGCAGTCTTTCTGAGGCTTCACTTCCCAGTAATGCTGCCCAGACTCTATACTTGTGTCACCTAAAGACAAACATATGAGTCTAATTAAAACAGTGTCTTCAGATTATTACAATGTCAATAAAGTGACACTATTCCAGCAAACATGTTTGTGTAGATGTATAGTAAGTTTTGTTTTTAAGTCAAGTCAGATTAATTTGTATAGTGCTTAATACAATACTCACTGTTTCAAAGCTTTGCATTAATAAACAATAATAGTGTTTTTGATTTTACATTTAATTTCAGCTGTAAAGCAGCTCTACAGAATATACACTCACCTAAAGGATTATTAGGAACACCATACTAATACTGTGTTTGACCCCCTTTCGCCTTCAGAACTGCCTTAATTCTACGTGGCATTGATTCAACAAGGTGCTGAAAGCATTCTTTAGAAATGTTGGCCCATATTGATAGGATAGCATCTTGCAGTTGATGGAGATTTGTGGGATGCACATCCAGGGCACGAAGCTCCCGTTCCACCACATCCCAAAGATGCTCTATTGGGTTGAGATCTGGTGACTGTGGGGGCCATTTTAGTACAGTGAACTCATTGTCATGTTCAAGAAACCAATTTGAAATGATTCGAGCTTTGTGACATGGTGCATTATCCTGCTGGAAGTAGCCATCAGAGGATGGGTACAGGGTGGTCATAAAGGGATGGACATGGTCAGAAACAATGCTCCAAGAATGTGCCAAGAAAACATCCCCCACACCATTACACCACCACCACCAGCCTGCACAGTGGTAACAAGGCATGATGGATCCATGTTCTCATTCTGTTTACACCAAATTCTGACTCTACCATCTGAATGTCTCAACAGAAATCGAGACTCATCAGACCAGGAAACATTTTTCCAGTCTTCAACTGTCCAATTTTGGTGAGCTTGTGCAAATTGTAGCCTCTTTTTCCTATTTGTAGTGGAGATGAGTGGTACCCGGTGGGGTCTTCTGCTGTTGTAGCCCATCCGCCTCAAGGTTGTGCGTGTTGTGGCTTCACAAATGCTTTGCTGCATACCTCGGTTGTAACGAGTGGTTATTTCAGTCAAAGTTGCTCTTCTATCAGCTTGAATCAGTCGGCCCATTCTCCTCTGACCTCTAGCATCAACAAGGCATTTTCGCCCGCAGGACTGCCGCATACTGGATGTTTTTCCCTTTTCACACCATTCTTTGTAAACTCTAGAAATGGTTGTGCGTGAATATCCCAGTAACTGAGCAGATTGTGAAATACTCAGACCGGCCCGTCTGGCACCAACAACCATGCCACGCTCAAAATTGCTTAAATCACCTTTCTTTCCCATTCTGACATTCAGTTTGGAGTTCAGGAGATTGTCTTGACCAGGACCACACCCCTAAATGCATTGAAGCAACTGCCATGTGATTGGTTGATTAGATAATTGCATTAATGAGAAATTGAACAGGTGTTCCTAATAATCCTTTAGGTGAGTGTAAGTGTCATTATTCAGCTTAATTCAATTCAGTTCAATAACTGTCAATGTTTGAAAGTTAATCAATTATGAAACAAATTGAAATTCAGCTATAAAACTGAAGACAAGTGTCATTGTTCAGCTCAATTCTGTTTAAGTTTGTTTTCATCCAATTGTGTCAGTGCAGATAAATCGATAAAATTACTGAATATTAATTGTCTTTTAAACCCAAATGTTTAAAGAGGACCTGTTATGCTTTTTTCACATGTTCATCTTTCTTTAGTGTGTAATGATGCTGTTTGAGCATGAAAAAGCTCTGCAAAGTTATTCTCTATATCAGTGTCAGTGTTTCTGAACTCCCTGAAATGCCTCCATTGTAGTCTTGAGTTTTCTTCCGGGAACAAACTATTTATGGTAATGAGCTGTAAGCAGTAGACCAATCACAACAGACTGGGACATCTAACCAATCAGAGCAGAGTAGCTCTCGGACAGGAGCGATTTAGAGAGACTGATTCATCCAACGAGTCGTTTGAGAATCATTGAAAAAATGTGGTGATGTGCAATGTATATTATGAGAAAAGTGTTATTTGACCTTTGATGCATGTAAACCTGTTGTAGGAGACTCCAAAACAAAACTAGGAGCCTTAAAATAGCATAAAAGGGGCACTTTAAATAATTCCCAAGGCACACGCAAAATAAAGGGGCGGGGCCTGATTGAGTTAGTTAGTAGTGTGTTGAAACTGACGGTTATGGTAAGGGGCGGGACATTTCCCAAACACACTGGAAGCGCTTGACCAATCACAACACACTGCTCCAGCCGGCCAATCAGAGCACATTGTGCTTTTCAGAAGGAGGGGCTTCATAGAGACAGGAACTAAACAGAGCGTTACTGACAGACTGGGAAGAGAGGAGCTGCAACAATGGAGAATATGGGGAAAATAAGGTGTTTTTTGAACATTTAAGCATGAAACCCTGTTCTAAAAATTATATTTTGTAAAAGGGCATAATAGGTCCTCTTTAAAAGACACGGAAAGGAACAGTTCACTTGAAATTGGTGAAGATAAGCAGCAAGAAACTTCATCCAAAACGATTCCAGACTTTTGGATGGCAGTGTAGACTGAAACACCTTAACATTTCTAAGGCTATTCTGGTACCCAGTACTGTGTAGGACTCTCCGGTGAAGCGATCCCGGGCTCCTCTGGTGGCCGGTGAGCGGCTCACTGACGTTCGTTTAGGAGATGGAGTTCCACTTCTGAAACCATCACAGAGACACAGACGGTCAACTACACATACATACATACAATGCAAACACATCAGATGGTTGGAACGCAACAATAAATCATCAAAACATATGCAAACACAAACTCCTAACTCCACAACACAGAAGAGAAGAGAAGAGAAGAGAAGAGAAGAGAAGAGAAGAGAAGAGAAGAGAAGAGAAGAGAAGAGAAGAGAAGAGAAGAGAAGAGAAGAGAAGAGAAGAGAAGAGAAGAGGTCTGTTTCAGTTAGTTATCAAACACAGCATGTCCCTGTTTGTTAGGGCTGGGCATTGACACAAATTTCACAATTCGATTCGTTTTCACAAGCTTGCGATTCAGTTCAGATCCCAATAAGATTTGATATTGATTCATTTGGCTATATGTCAGGTACAGTGTAAATTTTTCTCCAGGAAAAACTAAATTTAATGCTAAAAAAACTATACAGGGAACCCTGTTAGTCAGTACATTAATATTAGACTAAAATTAACAACTGAGTGCATACAAACATTTAAATTTACATGATACATTTCAGAAAGTTGTACTATAACTTTCAACATACCTTCTGATGTTCATCTTTATTTTGTGCTATAACTAGTAGTAAAACAGAAGATATGATCAGTTCACGTGCCGCTTGATCTGAGGCTGCAACAGCGATCAGTTACGCCACTTTATAGAGCAACAAAACGGTATTTATTGTTTGAATTTCGTAATAAAATTGACATAATTTGACTTTGTTTCAACTCAAAAGCAACAAAGCACCCAACTTATTGCGATTTATTGGATGGCAAGCACTACAAATAATGTTTGATTAAGTTTGATAAAAAAAACTGCAGCACAAAAGATCGATTCTTGGGATTTAGGAATCAGTATCGGTTAATCAAAATGAGAATCAATTAAAATTGAGAAATTTATATTTTCAACCCAACCCTACTGTTCGTGATGGTGGTGGGAAAACACTATGGAAAATTGGACGCACTTTATATTAGGTGTCTTTAAATACTTATGTACTTACATCAAAAAACAAATACAATGTACGTTGGTAGTCAGAATTATTGGCACCCCTGGTAAATATTATCAAAAATGGCTGTAAAAATGAATCTACATTGTCTATCCTTTTGAGCTTTCATTCAAAAAATCCGCAAAAATCTAACCTTTCATAGAAGCAAAAGAATTGAAAGTGGGGGGAAAATCACATTATGGACATAATTATTGGCACCCTTTTATTAAATACTTTTTGCAACCTCCTTTTGCCAAGATAACAGCTCAGAGTCTTCTTCTATAATGCCTGATGAGTTTGGAGATCAGAGACCATTCCTCCATACAGAATCTCTCCAGATCCTTCAGATTCCCAGATCCATGTTGGTGCTTCTTCTCTTCAGTTCAGCCCACTCATTTTTTATAGGGTTCAGGTCAGGGAACTGGGATGGTCATGGCAGAAGCTTCATTTTGTGTTCAGTGACACATCTGTGTGTTGATTTTGATGTTTGTTTTGGATCGTTGTCCTGATGGAAGATCCAACCACGGCCCATTATAAGATTTCTAGCAGAGGCCGTCAGGTTTTGATTTTTATCTGTTGGTATTTGCTAGAATCCATTATACCATGTATCTGAACAAGATGTCCAGGACCTCCAGCAAAAAAATAGGCCCACAACATTAAAGATCCAGTGGTATATTTAACCGTGGGCATGGGGTACTTTTTATCCCATCTGGTGGGTTTGCTGCCAAAAAGCTCTTTCATCTGACCACAGAATCCAGTCCCGTCTGAAGCTCAAGTCGTGTCTGAACTGAATATGCTGGAGTTTATTTTTGGATGAGCAAGGAGGATTTTTCTTGAAACCTTCCCAAACAACATGAGGTGATGTAGGGGTTGTTTGATCAATTGTTTTTTAGGCTTTCTGACCCCAAGACTCAACTAATCTCTGTGATTCTCCATCTGTGATCTTGGAGAGTCTTTGTTCACTCAAACTCTCCTCCTCGCCGTGCATTAGGACGATATGGACACACGTCCTCTTCCAGGCAGATTCCTAACATCTTTATTTGATTGGAACTTCTTAATTATTGCCCTGATGGTGGAAATGGGGATTTTCAATGCTTTAGCTATTTTCTTACAGCCACTTTCTATTTTGTGAAGCTCAACAATCTTTTGCTGCACATCAGAACTATATTATTTGGCTTTACTCATTGTGATGAATGATTAAGGGAATTTGGCCTTTGTGTTTCCTCATATTTATACTCCTGTGGAACAAGAAGTCATGGCTGGATAATTTCATGTTCCTAGTCACCCTGGTGTGCTAAAAATTTTTTAAATATTAATGGAAATACTTCAGAGATATTTTACTCATAAAAAATTCTAGGGGTGCCAATAATTATGGCCAACGTGTTTTGGAGAAAAGCATTTATTTCATAATGTGATTCCACCCCCCCACCGCAATTGCAATCAATTTTTGAATTAAAGATCAAAAGGACAAACAAATGCAGATTTATTTTTACAGCCGCCTTTGATCATATTTACCAAGGGTGCCAATAATTCTGACACAACTGTAGTAGTTAAAGACACCTAATATAAAGTGGGACCAGAAAATCTAATGGAAAATCTGGAAAAATTCATGGAAAAAGCAATGCGTAACATGTTAGCCACAGTAGCACAAGTGATGCAATGCTACTCAAAAAGTGTAATGCAACAAAAAAAACACCAAAACAGCTTGACAATTTGAACAATAATGGCTGTGCAGACTATGAACGGCTATTATAGATAGGCAATTTATTGTGTATTTTGTTGTGTACTTGATATAGAATTCAACAAAGTGCACAAATAAGTGTATTTTTATTTATTTAAGCATGATTAAGGAATGATTAAGCCCTTTGCACTGAGCTTGTCCCTTCCTCCATTAGCCATATGCAAGATCACACATATTAGCAAAAGAACAGCTGGCCAGTGAAGGACGACCCAAACAAAAGGCCCACTGGGGACGTCCTAAAAGACTGAGCATTATCATACCAGATGATTTAGTACCAAAGCATGACAGGTGTAATTACATGCAAAATTGATGTAGTTCGGTGCACTTTGTTTGTCGTAATGGAATGACTGATGAGAAAAGCATAAAAGCAGTGATTTCAGGCGAATGCTTACTCACCACAGTCATAAGGATGTGAGCATGGAAAAGCAACTTTATATTTAGTATTACGTTGAATTAAAAGTTGCACCACTAATTTAGGTCATCATTTTGAAAACATTTCAAGAAATGGCAAAGTTTCAAAGAGGGAGGTAATAGCAAAGAACAGGTTGAACTTTTGGTCAGAATCATTAGACAGAAATATATCATATGATAGATATTCTATTTATATATTCTACGTTCAGTAACACAAGTGGCACATGCAAAATCCGTAATCAATACAAGTGCACTCAAGAACACAGAAAACCCCTCAGAAGAACAGACAATCCATAAATAAGGATCACACATGAATTTAAAATGCATTCTTTTAATTGAGCGCTAATTAATATTGTTATAATCTTAGGTAATGTATGGAGATACTCGAGGATAAAAAGTAGATTAAGGTTGTGATCTGTAATCCTTTTTCATGAAATGCTTTGCTCAGATCAGTCTTAGTGAACACAAAGCCCGTAGAGGAGCTCTAGGTAAGCCAGCAGCAGCAGCGTTTGGTTTAATGCGGTCAGAAAGAACTAAAGACCAATGCTAACAGACACACGGTCACCTTGACATATTCTTCAGATTGGTGAAATGTGCACTGCTGATTGGTAGACAAGGAAAAACAAGAGCAGGGAGTTATTAGGGATGCATTGATATCTAGGACTGATAAGCCGAGTATGTTTATTATGTTATTGCCAATAACTGATAAATGGCAGATTTTAATATTTTGAAACACTATAAACTACATTTTAAATGCTAGAGAATTTAGGCATTTCAGCGTCATAATTTATTGTAATAAAAATAGATATATTTATTTTGAGATTTGCTTATTTTAACAACGTCATTAAAGTAGCAGCATTTTGTAGAGATGAATTATAAGTGTGCATTATATGACAGCAAAGACAGCAAATCTGTAATTAAAATGAGAGAATTACAGAGAAGGTAATTATTCACATCATATCAGTGTTATTTTAGTATTATTTATATACTATTATAGTATTCATTAATATTTTTAATTAGCTTTTATTTTTAATATTTTTTAGTAGTTTTTAATATTTTTATATATTTTATTTTGTGTTTTTTAATTATTTTTTATATTTCTATATAGCTTTAAATAATTTTTATTTCAGTTTTAGTTTTAGTAATTTTAGTACTTCAACATAAACATATTTAGTTGCCATGTTTCTAATTCTCATTTAAAATGAAGTTTTTTTAATCTAATAATTATATTTTATTTTATTTCAGGTTTATTTCAACTACCAAAACGATTTTAAAGACCCCCTGTGGTGAAAATCAAGTTTTTGTTGTTGTTTATATGTCTATGTGGTGTTTTTAATATGCTTTGCATAAGTCAATCAAATCAAATCATCATAAGTCAACACCATTGCTGAGTATTTTCTCCTTAAAACTGCAGTGAACCAAAGACAGTCTCAAAAACACGGTTTGAAAACGCTGGTGTTTCTGACATCACAAACATGTTGTAACCAATCAAGTCATGAGGGGGGCGGGGCTTTAGCAAATCATTAACTATAACCGCTCTGAAGCAGTGGAGTCTCAAGTGAAAGCCTCGGTATATTTTTCTGTTGATATGAAAACGTACATTTAGCAATATAGCGGGTGAATTATGTATATGATGTATATTACGATGTTATGATGAACTATATGCCTTTCTCCACTAACAGTCTAAGTTGTCGTTTCTAAGGATGCTGATGTTTAGAAGGCAGACTGAGATGGTGGACAGGAACATGGTTTGTGTAACATTATCAACACATTATTAGCGGTTTGATAACGTAGTCAAGCCAAAGGCTAATCATATTAATTACCGTTATGCGTCTGACGTTGTAAAGAGCGATACCTTTGTGCAGCGTTTACTACAGTAACTTGAGTAAAGTTGAGTGAGTGGATCTCTGAGATGGTGTGAGAGAGTGGAGGCGGAGCTAATTAGCATATTCATGTATCCGCATATACTAAATGAGGCAAGGGTGTCGAGTTACATTCAAGCTATTTTAAGGCATGAAGAATTTTTTTCACAGGAAAAAACATTTAAAAATGTCATTTTAGTGATCAAAGATGAGTTTTAAGGGATAAAATTATTCACTACAGGGGGATTTTAACAGTTTTTGTTTCAGGTAACAATAAAAACACTGTAGTACATTACACTCTGGATAGGGCTTTACACTAACTGATGTGTTGATTAATAAATCTACTAACACACACCACACATAACATATCGTCGCTGCCGGGCGGAAACCTCGTATCTCCAAAAGCGCTACTTTTCAGGAAATGGGAAAAAACACTGTATTTTTTAAATAATTAAACATCTTATTGTCAAGGTTGATATTGTGGCTTCATATGTGCTCAGACACTTGAATGTGTCATTATATTAATAACATTGTACCAAAATCAAGCTCAAATGGAGTTACAAGGTTTTTGACCACCGAATACAGTGTTTTTATTGCAGTAAGTGCATCACATTTCGTTTTCATCAACTTTCAGGTTATGATGTTCACTGTAGCTATGTAGGCACTCAGGTTTTTCTGTCATTTGGCCAAAATCTCATGCTATTAAAAATGAAGTGCTTCGTACAGGTTATTTACGACTAGTGTTAGACTAACACGCTATTCTCCGCTCCTCAAATACATAAAACATTAGCCTTTATTTATATAGTGTTTCTTGAGTAAAAAGAACGCTGTAATTATTCAAAGAACCAGTCTATTGCATTGCAAACAAGCAGAGACGTTATGAGGTTTGACTGACAGTTTAAGGATCCAATGGAGTTACGAGGTTTTCATTGGTTAGATATTTGCAAAACCCACAGACAGACGTAAAGGGTGACCAATAGTAATGATTTATGAAAAAAAAGACAATATGGAGATACGAGGTTTCCGCCCGACAGCGACAATATACAGGTTTCTGTCTGCTAACGCAGAAATTGTCTAATCTGAGAGTGCAAAATCATGTTTGTTTAATCTCATCCAAAGAACGATGCTATATTTTAAACTTCTTACCTGCCCTTGTTCTCCTTCCCTTTGACTTTGCTGTCTAGGCCTTTTCCTCCCTGCGGATCCCATTCGACGCCCCTGTCCTCCACCTTCAGATTCAGATGAGATGACGTGGAGTCAAAGCTGAAGTTAAATGCTAACACAGAGAGACACAACCATCAATATCACAGAAGGATAATAGGACAATCCAGTAACATTCTGGTCAAAAGTTTGGGGTCTATAAGGTTGTGAAATATTATAACTATAATTTAAAATGTTTGAATATATTGTAAAATGTAATTTATTCCTTTGATGATAAAGCTGAATTTTCAGCATCATTACTCCAGTCTTCAGGGTCACATGATCCTTCAGAAATCATTCTAATATGCTAATTTGCTGCTCAAGAAACATTTATGATTATTATCAATGTTGAAAACGTTCATATGTTTGTGGAAACTAAGCAGGATACATGCATATTCTATTCTTTGATTAATAGAAAGTTCAAAAGAACTCAAAGAACAGCATTATAAATGTCACTACTGTCACTTTTGAAAAAAAATCTGACCCCACACCTTTGAAACAAACACACACACACACACACACACATATAATGATTTTACATACTTTAATACACAACCCTACCTCTAGTTTCCAAAGTGACCGGGTCCGAATAATCACCAGCGGCTGCTTTGTTACATGCTCGTACCCGAAAGTTCATGAATTTGGAGTCAAATCTCAACCCTGTCGAATGAACAGAATAGACCGTTTTCCTCATGCATAAAAGTGGGAAATGTAGAATATTTTGGTCATGAAAAGCAGCACATAACTGCTAATGTTATTGTTGTTAAAGGCACAATATGTAATTTTCGCTGCTAGAGGTCGCTTATTCAAAACAAAGGCGTAACGATGAAAACGCCGAGTTTTTATTATGACACAGTCGCTTCTGCTCACGCCTAATATTGCAGCGCTGTTTTATCATATTAGACACATCTGATTGTGTTGAAAGTTATGTTATAATGCTACTCTGTGCGTTCGCTCGGTGCTACTATGAGTCACACTGCAGTAAGAGATCGAGAAAACCAGATTTAAACAATAAGACTAAACGTGTTGAGCTATATAACAATGATTAGTTTTCTGTCCATGAATGTATCCAAACAATTGCTCATCTGTCTAATAAAAAACATAATATATTAAAGCGTCTTTGGTGTTTCAATGGTAAATCGAGGGTAACACGGGTATGATGTTATTGATAGGCGACGCAAGGACACGGTCCGTGTCCTGGTTAAAATTGCTTATTTGCTTATAACAAAGTATAAAAAATTGTTATAGTGGTTTTTGGATATTTTAATGCAAAAATCTTACATATTGTGCCTTTAACTAAACCTAAAACCAAGATTTTCATTACTTGAAATAAAACAAACATTAAATAACAGAAAAAACTTTATTTCAGCTTTATTCCATTTTTGTTTAATTTAAGTTGAAGTAGTAAAATAACTAAAACTAAATAAACTAAAACTCATTAAAACTATATAGACATATTAAAAAAACGAAGAAAAAAAAAATATTAGCAAAACCAATAATAGTATTTATACTATGGGGCTGTTGAATGCTTGAATCTGATTGGTTGACAAACATTCTAAGGTGTGCAGTTATTTTCAGGGAATCGCACGGCTAAAGTAGTCCCAGCAGGTCTTGACCGCATTACAGGTCCATATCACTTCGCCAAATGATTTCAGTGATTTCAAACATCTTTACAGCCAAAAGAACCAAAACCCACAACGACACTAAACAAGCAAAGAAATACAGTAAACAATAGGATAAAAACACCAAATTATTTATGTACAGATTATATATGTACAGAAAGCACACACTCTCTTTCTCCCACTCAAACGCACACACACACATACCGTACGGACACACACTCGCACAGAAACGTGTTGTCAGCGCTGCTCTGATGATTTTATCAGTAAAATAGTTTAGCGACTTAAAAGCTACATGACATTTCTCGCTAGCAAGGGAATAACGCCGCTGTTCTTGAAGCAGATAAACTTACAGTTTTACTATTAGTAGAGACGCTGCTGATGAACACAGAGACACACAGACTCAGGTCATTCACACACACTTAATCTCTCTCTCTCTAATAACTGCTTTAATAACTGCATTAGTCTGCTATCAGTGGCTCAAGCCTCCATTACTAGTTGTAAAATTAAGTTTTGGAATTAGCAACGAAGGCGTGGGATGAGATGCCTAAGAAATTAGTCCTACACGCAAGCGCGTTTTAAGGACAAAAACCTGACAAATGTCTTGAAATAAATCATCTGAACAATGTCTTGAGGTGTGGTAACTGTAGTATAAGCAGAATAATTGACTCCAGGCCGTTGAATTATTGAAAAAATAATGCACACCCCAGATGTAACAGCATCACCACCTCGGATGTGCATTATTTTCTAATAATTCAACAGCCCGTCGTCAATTCCTCCTTACATCAGTGGTACTTAACCAACACTGCAGCTGCACAATGCCGTCAGCACCTTGTAGAGTGTGTTCGGTGGTCTTGATGTCGTCCAGCAACTCCCAGCACTGTTCGTCCTTCACACGCGGCAGACCCTCATGGTTGGTTTTTCTGTACTCTAAGATGTAATGGTCGATCTTGCTGTCCTCCATCGGCATTCTCCAGGTTACGGTCACCTCATTGTCCATCACCAGACAGTCCCCGAGCACGATCTCTGGGGCTCTTGGCACTAAGTGGGGAAGAACACAACAGTGCAATGAGGATTTCATGCATACTTATCACCTTGAAGGAGTCATATCACACATGGTTTGCAAGGTGAGGACCACCTAGGTTTTTAGTAAAGTTTATTGCATCCAATTTTAGTGTTTTGTGATCATTTTCCATTTTTTTCTGCAGTGCCCAAAATCATTGCGTAGCGTTAGTTCTGACAGGTCAAGTTCACATAGGGCCCTATGATTTCCGCGATGCAGAAAACACGGACGGAATCACGGAATCCAGTCATAAAAACGGAATTCACTGTATAACACGGAATTTGTCAAATTTCTGATGAATAAATAAAAAACAGGTCAGTACACTTAAATCAAATCACAATATAGACTAGTGTCTGTGAATATTAAAAAGCAAAAAGACCATTTAAATACGAGTCCTGCATGTTCTGCGTGTCTCTGTGTGAACGAATGGCGCAGAGGCGCGGTTTCATTTCCCACACACACACACACTGAAGCACGCGTGATGCTCGCGGTGTTTTCAGCCTCTTGCCGCCTCACTACATGAGGATATAAATGCATAAACTCCATCAAAATAAAAGACCCGTTTAACTTTAAGAAATATTGACAGAAATATATTTCTGTTGTACAGTAGAATTTAGCTACGACTCAATGTAATAATAACACTACGACTAATAATAATAATAATAATACATTATTATTAAAACTTTATTTTTTAAGGAATAATCCAAATTTTTCTTCCATGTTTTAATTTTAACAGTAAGTAATACTTAAAGAAAAAAAGTTTAAATATGATTAAAGGATAAATTAAATGAATGTTTTATGCCTTCATTTGATTGCCAGAAAAATTCAAATACACAACACAGAATTTCTAAAAAATTAAAAATTAAAAATAAATATATATAAATTAATTTAAAAATAAAATAAATAAATTGTTGTTTTTATGAATTAAATTAATTAGACATGATTTTTGATTATTCAAATTTAATTAAACCATTAAAATGGAATCCAGAAATCTTAAAACAGAAAACACAGAATTTGGTGAAAATAAAATGGAATTTGAGGGGGAAAAAATAAAACGTATTTATAGGCCCCTAAACATTTATTTTTTGTTTATTTTAAAATAAATTGGTGTTAAATTGTATAAGTTTCATGATTTCAATTAATTAGACATGCTTTTTGATTACTAAAATTTAATTTAACCATTAAAATGGAGTCCAAAAAAAATTAAAACGGAATCCAAAAAAATTAAAAACGGGAAAAATGGAATTTGGAAAAAAATAAAAAGGATTTCATAGGGCCCTACTCACATCAGCTGACTCTCAGCTGATCCACGTCTACCTACAGAAATATGACGCCTATCACAGCAAAATGAGTGTCAGTCACAGAGCCGGTCACAATTACAAAGCTTATTGGCAATTTAAATCGTTATTATCCAACATGATGGCAAATAGGCTTTCCAACTGATGTAAACCAATATTTACATAGTATAATAGTAGCAAATGTCTCACACGTGTCCTGCATTGTTCCGCAAAATCACACCTACGTCCTGAAACAGAACAATAACCAGGTGGTCACCTTAATAGAGACTTAGAGTAAAAAATATATTCTAAAATCATGTCATGTGTGTGAGATCATCTCGTCTCCTAAATAACCTGTTAAAAGACCCCCGTCCAAAGATAACATCAGTCGTAAATAACAGCACTCTTCACTTTCTCTACTGCAGTTACGCTGTACGGTCACTCTGATCCTCCCGGCTTGTATTAAAAGCACACTTCTGTCATTGGCTATATTCACTATATTTTTAGCAGCTGATACAATTTCAACCGGGAAATTTTCAGAATGTGCCAGACAATGTTAAAAGGTCAGGAAATCAGAAAATGTGTGGTGTTAAATCTGCACAAATTTGACATAACAGAGTAAACTTTTGAGTTTCTGTATTTTGTATTTCTGTATAGCTGGTAAATAATGTGTCACGTTCATTTATGCATGTGAATCGAGCAAGAAGAATTTTGCAACGTTACACAAATCCCAGTGATCAAACTTACATTTATGTTAGAAATATCCAATCAATGCTCTATTGAGAATTATAACAGTTAAAATGATGTTGAACATATTTGTCTGATCTAACCATATCTTGAGTTTTGACATCGCAGAGATGAGCTCTCAGTGCAATATTTTTAATGAATATTACAAGACAATGGAATATTGAACAATATCTGTGCAAATGTTAAACTGGCACAGTCTGGTAAGATTATCTGAGAACGTCAGTTTAAGAAAATTAATATTCATGAAACTGTCATTTAGTGTCATAAGGACACAGAAGCAGAGAGATACTTAAACGCAGAGACTTTAAAGGGGTCATGAATTGAGAAATCAATTTTTCATTCAGCCTTTGATATATAAAAGTTCATCGTGATATAAGAATATCCTGTAAGTTTCAGAGCTGAAAACTTCCTTGTTAGTCAAAGTAAAGCTTTTATTGACAGCAAACGCTTGATCTGGGAATGTGCCTCCCTGTGACGTCAGAGTGTGGTGAAACACCGCCTTAACCGAAGAAGACGAACGCCTGATTCTGTAGCCCCGCCCACCGATTTGTGCATGACATAGATAAATAACACAGGCCTACGTGGAGCTAAACCAGATCGAACTTCCAAGCAATAAACATGCCGCATAAGCTTCATTCAGATTCCAATATTATGAATGCATGGATTAACTTTATTTTTAATGAAGATCCAGTTCACGTGGGGAAGACATTGCGTGTTTGTTCCTTCACGGATCACCACGGATTCATTTGTAAACAAGAGACTGGATTTGCAGACAGGATGAGATTACATGAATGAATGAAGCAACACACTTGTTGTTTTTGATATGTGACAGTATTGCATTGTTACAGATTGTTTGATATCGTGTACGTGTCTAACCAAACATACCTTAGCACGCTGTCACAGGCTGGAGAATCCTTTATTTGAGGTGTTGTTGGTTCATTGTGCTGCGATTCGTGATCAGACTCGGACATGTATGGGCCAGGGCTCGCAAAGCCCAACGTCCCGGGGCTATGTGTTTTCCAGACGGGCTACCAAAACGTATCACCGGCCTGCCGACGGGATATCTTAAATAGTGAAATAACATTCCTTTCTTGATGTGCGTTGTTCACTCTCTTGACTTGATATTTGAAGGAAAAATACAATCGCGGAAGTTTTGATCATGCTGATTTGTCTGACTCTGCAGTGAGGCTTGTGCATGCGTGTGTGTGTGTGTTAGTGATGCACGGTTCACGGTTATATCCACCGATCGGGCAGGCCAGGTAATAAAAAATAACATTCCACTGAATTGTGGGTGGATGAGAGAGAAATCATTGTGTTTGTTTGATAAAGACATTTTGCGAGCCCTGTGGGCAAATCATTCCGGTTGCCGTTTTCCCACACGCTTTCAAAACAATTCCTCACGTGTACTCACGGGGGAGCCGAAGCTCATTGTAATATGCAAAGCTTATCCAATCATAGCAGTGGGCGTTTACTTCCAAGTCTTCAGTGCGGCACACCCATAGAAACCGAGTGTTTCATGAGAGAGGCTCAAAACCAGGGTAGAAAATAGCCTATTACTTATTCATTATGATGTTTTTGAATGTAAAAACCACGCGAACGTCATAAGTTGACCTCAGGCAACAGTATAAAAAAATTTAAAAAGCCAGTTCATGACCCCTTTAAATACAGTCTATATCAGGGGTCGTCAAATGTAAAGGTGGCACAAGAGTGATAAGACAGAAAGATCTTGCAGAAATGCACTACCCAAATCCTCTTCCTGTACTGTGATATCAGAGCTGAGAGGGGTGTTATTTTTCAGTGATATTTTTAAAATGCTGAGGAATGTCTGTATTTGGTGCATTTAGACCCGGGAGCCAGAGTGACTCAAAAGAGCAGAGTCATCATGACACATCCAAACACACAAGAGCAGAAGCAGTCAGTGCAGTCACCCTATGAACCGCAAATCAGTAGAGCTCATCATAACACATGCAAATACAATCTAAATTATGATTCTTTCGATGGTGCATTTCGGACCAGAACTACTGTCAGGATTTACTAAAGACACGCAGTGAGGACAGGGTTATTTTTGCGTCTGACCTTATTGCATATGCATTTGTAGGAGTTTCCCTTTCAGACGCAGTATTTATGGGAGGAGAGTATTTAAATGAATCATGCAAGTGATTTACTAAGGTTTGCGCTCGTCAATTTACTGGTGTTTGCACCATTATTTAACGCAAGGGGGAATTTCTCCACTCATCTCAATGCCAGAGGAAGACATTATCCGAACATATGGTTTGCCAAGCCACATTATTTTTTATTTGCTTCCCCTGTGTTGTTAGCAAATTTCCTGCACCTGATTATCATTGGCTCTGCTCGTTTCCAACCCTACGCTGATTTGCGCTGCTCTTGGTAGATTGTTTTAGTCATAATAGATGAATGAATGAGCTGCTGCATCTGTGTTCTTTAATTTGCACATTGTCAGTAAATCTGGCCCTTAAAGTCCCCATGAAATCAAAATTGATGTTTTTTGGCTTTTAGTATGAATATGTTGGCCTTACTGTTATCTATAAGCTCCAAAACAATGACAAAATTTTAATTTAGAAGATATAAGCATTCAAAACTTACACTCTCATTTCCGCCAATAACGATCAATGACTCTGCACTTCAGCTTCTCTTCAGGTTTTCTGTCCAATCAAATGCGCTCTAGAATCTGAAGCCCCGCCCCCTGCATTATAAACAGACGCTGAAGCTGTGGCTGAAATCGGTCACTTGTTCACACATTTACTATTTTCTACATGGTGAATGGCACATAGTGCACTATATAGGGGATAGGGAACGATTCAGACAGTGCACTATATAGGGGATAGGGAACGATCAGACAGTGTAAATATGCTTTCCATTGGGGCGAATGAAGTCTGGTTTCACGTTAGTGTCACGCGAACCGCCGCAGCTCTGTTCCAGAGACACGATAGCACAGAGCGGATCATGTGATCGAGTCGGTCCAGAGACACGACAGCACAGAGCGGATCATGTGATCAAGTCAGTCCAGAGACACGATAGCACAGAGCGGATCATGTGATCGAGTCGGTCCAGAGACACGACAGCACAGAGCGGATCATGTGATCGAGTCGGTCCAGAGTCACGATAGCACAGCGCGATAGCACAGAACGGATCATGTGATCGAGTCGGTCCAGAGTCACAACAGCACAGAGCGGATCATGTGATCGAGTCGGTCCAGAGACACGACAGCACAGAGCGGATCATGTGATCAAGTCGGTCCAGAGACACGATAGCACAGAGCGGATCATGTGATCGAGTCGGTCCAGAGACATGATAGCACAGAGCGATCATGTGATCGAGTCGGTCCAGAGACACGACAGCACAGAGCGGATCATGTGATCGAGTCGGTCCAGAGACACGACAGCACAGAGCGGATCATGTGATCGAGTCGGTCCAGAGTCACGATAGCACAGCGCGATAGCACAGAACGGATCATGTGATCGAGTCGGTCCAGAGTCACAACAGCACAGAGCGGATCATGTGATCGAGTCGGTCCAGAGACACGACAGCACAGAGCGGATCATGTGATCAAGTCGGTCCAGAGACACGATAGCACAGAGCGGATCATGTGATCGAGTTGGTCCAGAGACATGATAGCACAGAGCGATCATGTGATCGAGTCGGTCCAGAGACACAATAGCACAGAGCGGATCATGTGATCGAGTCGGTCCAGACCAGAAAACGTATCGGACCCGTTTGAATTCTGCACAGAATGCTGTATTTTAAAGCGATATGGAGGAGAAACAAAGACTTGGCATTAGAAACAGCACTGACGAGTGGAAGAGATAAAATTGGCTATTTTAAAAAAGGGGGAGGAGCTGCTTGATATGTCCCGCCCTGTCTTCCTGTTTCAGTGGAAATTGCGTCACCACATTGAAGGTACTTTTGTAGTCCATTACCAGCAATGCATCTTTAATTAAGAACTCTGATAAAGTTTATCATTTAATGCAACATAGGTTTTGTACCGGGCCTACTGCATGAATTCCTGGGAAAAGGAACAGGGTTTTGTTTAGCTGGCATGAAAAAAAAGATAAAAGATTGGATAAAACTTGTCACTTGTTTGAGAAACTATTCATGCCAATACATCACTCTCATGCAACATGTAATATTTAAGTGTAATGATTATACTTTTGAAATAGTGGCGTAATATGCAATATTAATCTTTTAGATTATAGAGGGTATGCACTGACATCACTTTCCTGCCGGAACACGCCCCCTCAGCCGGGACTGAGTGGCAGAAGAGCTGCTGCGTGACTGGAGTTAATAGGGGAAAACGCCAGTAAAACAAACGATTATCAGTTTAAACTAAAGGTTGGACTTGATATAGTGTTCCTTACAACTTACCAAAGATCCATTGATCCATGGATATTGACATGCAGCCAGGAATCGTGTTTTCCTGACATTTATATGAGCCTGATTTCAATACATACATAAATATTTATCACTGTCCGTCATCAGTTTCGAGAGTGAATCACGCATGTATATGCAGATGGGCCTATGTATTGAAGCGTGTATGTGGCCGCTTGTCAAAAAACAAAAGTTTTATTCAAATTCTGAATATATTATAGGCCTATTAATTATTTTTTTATATCGCCTAGACATCACGCAAATAGTGCTCCCTTTATAATCACTAAAAGCTGTCACTCATTCAATGAACGCGATCTCACAAAGGTCCGTTATATTAATCAGTGAAGCTGACGACACAATGAATCTCTTATTTACATAATATCCACACTTAGAGAGGGTTAGCACGCGTGCAGAACTCAGCACTGGACAAACACTCGAGCGGTGAGTGGATTCTAACTTTAACACCTGTGATTGGTCACTGCGTTCAAGAAATCAACAAACATGTCTGTGATTGGCTACATTACTCACCGAAGTGAAAACACATTGGAAATTGAATCATTTGACGAGCGCAAAGACAGATACGCAGTGGATCTTTTGCCAACTCTTTTTCACTAATAATATGTGATTATTACGAAGAAAACAGATCCTAGACCAGCAGTTATGGCAGCTTTTCCCTCTAAAAGCAATCAGTAGCAGAAGCAGCAGACGGCAGTGGTTTGAGTGAGAAAATTACACGAGCTATTATCAAGTCCGTCTCCCTCGGTCCGGAGGGGGGCACACGGATGTCCAAGGGGTCCGTGGCCAAGCCTCCCCGACCCCCCCACTCGTAACCGCAGTCACTCCGGCCGACGGTGACGTCACGTGCATACCCTCTATACAATAACATACAATAACCGTTAGTATCCTTTGGGTGGGGAAACATTTCTATGATGGTACGAATCATAATCATCATATTTAAACACATAACTGTAGTTTTCAAATAAGCCTGAAGGACTTGATGAGCTGGATCAGGTGTGTTTAATTAGGGTTGAAGCTAAACTCTACAGGGTTGTGGCCTTGTTTCGCACCCATGTGTTACATTCTGTCACAGGTTTAGTGACTAAAGTGCAGATGGTGTCTTTAGTGTCCTTGTCACACATCAAACTCAAGAGAGGTTGATCCGGTAATACAAGCAGCGAAATAACCAATTAGTATTTAGCTTACCGGGGAGGAACTTGAGGCCCTGCAGAATCTGTCTCTCATGACTGAAGTCCACCATCAGGTGGGTCATATTATCTGTGGCTTTGGGCTTCATAGTCAAGCGGAAGGCAGGAGCCATTGTGACCCTAAAAGAGCAAAATAATAACAGTATGGTTATTTATAACCATAGATACAGCTGAGTTGTTCCATTACTCAGAACTCTAGTATTCAGTTTTTTTTATTTCCAAATTAACAGTGTGGAAGAAATATTTCTGTTTATTCTGAGGTTTAAAAAAAATATATTTTTATTTAAAGTGCTCTCAGATTTTTAGATCCCACTGAATATGTTTATATAAATATGAATATAATTTAAAGCCCTGAGTATCCATGGTAGTTACATGGCTTTGTAACTTTCCTTGCAATGCATTTTCAAAAAAATCAATTCAAATCAAATCTGTTTTATTTGCAATGCTCCGGATGTTGAGTTTGTTTCACTGAGTTTCAGCACCTCATGAGTTAAAATCTTCAAGCATGAGTCACCATATTCCATAAAACGTATTTTATGTATGATTCTGTGAATTTTGAGCAGTGCGTTTTCATTTCACCGCCCTAAACAAGATTTAAAATTATTTACCAATGTGATGTAAACTTGGTCTTCATCCTCCACATATGATTTCATGAGTATCAAGTTTGGGTAACACTTTATTTTAGTGTCCTTGTCACATATGTTACATGTACTTACCATAGTAATAACAGTAAATTATGCATAATTACATGCAACTAACCCTAAAACAAACCCTAATCATACCCTAACCCAATATTATGTACATGTAGTTAATAATTAATATTACTCAGTACTTAAATATATAATTACACTGTAACAATGACACCTCCCACTTTATTTTACAGTGCCTTTGTTACACATCTGCTATAGTAACAGCAGTGTCACGTCTGTTTTGGGGTTTGTTTCATGTTCATGGTTCATGTATTTTATTTTGCAGTCATGGTTCCTATCTTTCCTGGTTTTGTCATGTGGTTCTCTGTTCTGTTTGGTCATTGGTTCATTGCTTTCAGGTGTGTCTTGTGTGTATATATAGCCCTCATGTTACCATTGTCTTTTGTCTAGCTTTGTTCCCTGTTACTGCTTGAGTTTAAGTTCGTTCATGTTTATTGTCAAGCCACATCTTTGTTTATTTATGTAAATAAACTGCATATAGGTTCTCATCAAACTTGCCTTCAGTGGACATCATTAAAAACAGTAAATTATGTATAACTACATGCAACTAACCCTAAACCAAATCCTAAGTACATGGTGTTAATTAATATTACTCAGTACTTAAATGTATAATTACACTGTAACAATGACACCTTAAAATAAAGTGCAACCCAAGTTTGTTATATTTCCATCCATTACCATTTTATATATATTTTTTGTTAGTAAAGACAATATTTGGCACAGTATCCCAAAAATAACATCCCACTCCTGCCTCGTTCACACTGTCTGCTGGATTGCAGTAAAATATAGTCTGTTAGCAGATTTTAATTAATTAATCATGCCTATTTTTAGCACAGTTACCATAGTTTTAAGGTTAGCATTCCCATTGTATATGCATGCATAAATAATTTATGCTTTAGAACTGTGTAATCAGCCTTTCATTAGAAGCTTTTCATTCCCCAAGGAATGCCAAGCCATCCCAGATAGGCTACATATATTATATATAAGGAGAGTCTAGGGTTACAAAGCGTCGAGGCTGATTACACACTTGAGCTGCACGATTCTGGAGAAATTGAGAATCACGATTTTTTTGTTTCAAACAGAGATCACGATTCTGAACAGGCAATTAAATAAAATAACATGTCATTTACTAGAGGTTCTGATAAAATGTTAATTGCTACAGTCTATTTAAACATGTTTAATTAATATGAATGAATCATTTTTAAAAACTGGGTTGAATGAATGATTCAATGACTCACTCATAAAGACTTCACTTGTTTCATTACTGGATGAATCAGCGTTTTTGAACGAATCTCTTGAATGAATGATTTAATGATTCACTCAAAGATTTCACTTGTTTCATTACTGGATGAATCAGCGGTTTTTAAATGAATCTCTTGAATGAATGATTCAATGACTCATAAAGACTTCACTTGTTTCATTACTGGATGAATCAGCGGTTTTTAAATGAATCTCTTGAATGAATGATTCAATGACTCATAAAGACTTCACTTGTTTCATTACTGGATGAATCAGCGGTTTTTAAACGAATCTCTTGAATGAATGATTCAATGACTCACTCAAAGATTTCACTTGTTTCATTACTGGATGAATCAGCGGTTTTGAACGAATCTCTTGAATGAATGATTCAATGACTCACTCAAAGATTTCACTTGTTTCATTACTGGATGAATCAGCGGTTTTGAACGAATCTCTTGAATTAATGATTCAATGATTCACTCAAAGATTTCACTTGTTTCATTACTGGATGAATCAGCGGTTTTTAAATGAATCTCTTGAATGAATGATTCAATGACTCATAAAGACTTCACTTGTTTCATTACTGGATGAATCAGCGGTTTTTAAATGAATCTCTTGAATGAATGATTCAATGACTCATAAAGACTTCACTTGTTTCATTACTGGATGAATCAGCGGTTTTTAAACGAATCTCTTGAATGAATGATTCAATGACTCATTAATATTTCACTTGTTTCATTACTGAATGAATCAGTGTTTTTGAACAAATCTCTTGAATGAATGATTCAATGACGAATACATTTTTAGTGGTCCTTTGTCACCATCTACTGGTGTAACAATGTAATATAATCATTATTTGCTCGTACTTGTCAAGTGTTTCATAGACACAGGCGAATCATTGTCATTCAGGAATAAGATCGCGTGGGTGTTTGAATAGAGATCGTAATCTTTTGTAACGTTTAATCGTGCAGCTCTATTACACAAATGATATACACATAAGTGTATGGCAGAGGTGTAGATCTTATTTGTTGGCTTATGTATTTAATGTTACACAATGTTATCCCACTAGCAGGTAAAAGTCAGCTTACTGCATTATTGCTACATTAAGTGTCTGAGAATCAATTGCAAATGCAAATTAAAAGCAAATATGGTTTCAGCACACATCCTAATGCAAATAGAGAAAATCCTTGATAACATGCATCACAAAAAACATAGATGCGTCCGAAATCGCATACTGTACAACATTTGGTTTGAAACGTACTTTGTGACCGTTAAAAAACATTCTATATAGTATGAATGTGTGCAGAATGAACCAGTTGCGTCGCTTCACTGCCATTCACAAATCCTCTCCTGTGGCGTCATGGGATAGATGCAGCCATCATATGCACACTACAGAATTTCGGGTCATCTGGGTACTTTTCGAATACTATGTATACAGACATACTACTCAGTTGGCGTACTGTTTTTTGCATAATATATAGTGGGAAGTATTCGATTTCGGACGCAGTGCATGACTAAAGTGTCTGAATGACCTACATAATGGCACATAGACAGTTGACTAAGATCAGACTCCTGCACACACACATAAATGTTGGCATTACTATCAGTAAGGGTGTGTTCACGCTTGTAGTGTCCTTAGTTCAAAAAAGTACTTCACTTAGCGTTCACATTGGCATTTGTAACCTAAAGCGAACCTAAAGATACCAAACCTGAACACATAAGGATATGTTCACAACTTGATTGGTCGGCTTTTATTACGTATATTTCGAACTTATCCAAAACAATGCTGTGTGCAGCTAAATGCGCTCGTTGTGTGTGCGTAGCCTATGTATGATAGTATTTTGAGCAGCTGAGAACTTGTGAAGAGCTTATAAAATGTGTAAAAGAGTCAAAACAGCGACAGGAATCCCTCCGTCACACACACAAACGAAGATCTGCTGTGTGGAGACGCTGTTCTGACGCCTGTACCGAACTGTGATGGGCAACGTCACGACTATGACGAGAAAAAACAGGTGTGCTTGAGCATTCTGACCTTTATAGGGTCGCATCTCGTGACATCATGTCCCATTTTTGGTTCTTTTACACGTCTTTGGTCCACATTGCATTCATATTTCATTCGAACCGCACCAGAGTTCATTTGGAAGCAGACTGATACCCATCTTTTCAGTGTCTCGGTCCACTTGTTTGGTGGCACCAGGGTTCAGATGGCAGCATTCACACTTATTCAAATTAACCACACTAACAGAGCAATCGCACCAGGGTTTGTTTTAATCCAACCAAACATGCCAAGTGTGAACACACCCTAAGAGAACTTTTCATTGACTAACCTAACCATTAGTGAAACTTTTTACCATTTTTATATTATTGACATTATTTAGTCTACTATGCTTTTTTTTTTTCTTTTTTTAAGCATTTTTTGAATTGTGAGGACAGTTGGGATAAGCAGATTTCAGGTTTTACCACATTGCGAAGACAATTTTGTCTCATAATTTAGTAATAATTAATCATTTTTGTCCCGCAAACTTTTCATCATGCATGCTAAACCTTTGTAACTGCAAAACTTCAAATTCAAAATAAACATTCAACAAAAACAGCCCAAAATTGCTGTGATTAACAGTGCAAAACAAAAAACTGTGAATGCATGTGTCATGCAGTGGACACACAACCGCATACAGAGAGTGGAACATATACTGTACCTATCTTTGATCTGTTTGGCAGCCTTGGAACAGTGATTGAGTGTGAAGACAAAGAGGAAGAGAGGAAAAAAGAGCAGGTCATTAGTATCGCCATGCGGGTAAAGTGAAAGCATGCAATTCGGCTCAGTGCTGGACTGGATATACACACAAACAGGGGGTAAAGTAGGATCCTAAACATAAAAAGCACAGGTTAATGAGCAGTTTAATTTTTTGGTAACACTTTATTTTAAAATGACGTAGTTACAAGTTACTACATGTACTTTCTATAGTAATAACAGTAAATTATGCGTAATTACAAGTGACTAACCCTAAACCAAACCCTAACTGTAACTCTATAGTAAGTACATGTTAATTAAAATTACTCTGTACTTATTTGAGTAAGTACAATGTAACTACGTCACCTTAAAATAAACTTTTCATAGATTCACTTTTAATTAACAGATCATAGAAACAGACTTTTGTTATCCATTAGCATTACTTAAGGGAAAAATCAACCTCCAGAAAACAAGCAGGATTAGTATGAATAGCCGCGTTTCCACCGCAGGAACTTTCCCCAGGAACTAGGGACTTTGGGGTGGTACTGGGTGTGTTTCGACCACAGGAACCAGGGTCTAAATGAAGTTCTGGGTAAATATTTCCCCCTCAAAACGGCCCTGTTCGCGATATAGTACTTTTTCAAAGTTCAGGAACTTTCAGGGGTGGGACTTGGGCGCTGAACATGCTGCTTGGTTGAGTTCACACAGCATTTTATTTCAACCACAGTTTTAAACGTCTGTTGTGGTGCGTGCAGTAAGAGTTGTTTGCTATTCGAATCAACAACGGAGTTTAAAAAATACGACTAATGGACCGACGACGAGGTTCAGGCTTTATTAAGCTTATATGTGGAGGACGAAATCCAGCGGGAACTGGAAAGGCGCGCACAGTCCTACGACACCGGACTAATCTTCACGGTACTTTAGACCGCGATGGAAAAGCAGACAGCAACAGGTCTGGGGGAAAAAAAATTCCTGGGACAAATTGTTCCGGGTAATTTCGGTGGAAACGGGGTTTATAATTCCTGTTTTGTTCTTGGTTCTCTTTGCTTGCTGTTTTAAAGTGCCCCTATTATGCTATTTTATAAGTTCCTAATTTAGTTTTGCAGGTCTCCTAGGTTTACATGCATCCAAGGTTAAAAAACAGTTTAATTTTCTAATAATATACATTGCAGCATCAGCTCTTTTCTCACAGTGTCTGAAACAGTTTGATAAATGATTCGTTCTCTCTAAACCCCGCCTTTTTGAGAGCCTGCTCTGCTCTGATTGGTCAGACGGCCCAGTCTGTTGTGATTGGTCTACTCTGCTCTGATGGGTCAGATGGCCCAGTCTGGTGTGATTGGTTTACTCTGCTCTGATGGGTCAGATGGCCCAGTCTGGTGTGATTGGTCTACTCTGCTCTGATGGGTCAGATGGCCCAGTCTGGTGTGATTGGTCTACTCTGCTCTGATTGGTCAGATGGCCCAGTCTGTTGTGATTGGTTTACTCTGCTCTGATTGGTCAGATGACCCAGTCTGTTGTGACTGGTCTACTCTGATTGGTGAGATGGCCCAGTCTGTTGTGATTGGTTTACTCTGCTCTGATTGGTCAGATGGCCCAGTCTGTTGTGATTGATTGGTCAGATGGCCCAGTCTGTTGTGATTGGTTTACTCTGCTCTGATTGGTCAGATGGCCCAGTCTGTTGTGATTGGTCTACTCTGCTCAGTCAGATGGCCTAGTCTGTTGTGATTGGTTTACTCTGCTCTGATTGGTCAGATGGCCTAGTCTGTTGTGATTGGTCTACTCTGCTCTGATTGGTCAGATGGCCTAGTCTGTTGTGATTGGTCTACTCTGCTCTGATTGGTCAGATGGCCTAGTCTGTTGTGATTGGTTTACTCTGCTCTGCTTGGTCAGATGGCCCAGTCTGTTGTGATTGGTCTACTCTGCTCTGATTGGTCACAAGGCCTAGTTTGTTGTGACTGGTCAGACGGCCCAGTCTGTTGTGATTGGTCTACTCTGCTCTGATTGGTCAGATGGCCCAGTCTGTTGTGATTGGTCTACTCTGCTCTGATTGGTCACAAGGCCTAGTTTGTTGTGATTGGTCAGATGGCCCTGTCTGGTATACTCTGCTCTGATTGGTCAGATGGCCCAGTCTGTTGTGATTGGTCTACCACTTACTGCGCATATTGGAAACCAAACACATATTACCATATCTGAATTTTGCTCCGGAGGCTTCCACAACACTTGATACATACGAACAGTTTTACCATATCAATTCCAGTCCTTTGGAAGTGCATCAAAGTGGATTTGCTTTGGCAGCAGAAAACAGCATTTTTTTTCACAAACCAAACTCTTTCAGCCTCAGCTACAACTACAGTGTTTGAGGGTCAAAGTAGAAGTTGTTCGCAGGCAGCCAATGAAGACCATTATGCAGAGTTGTTACAAACCTACGTAGGTTCAAGCAGGAAGTGAGACTGGAATTACTGACGACTCATTTTAAGGCAGTTCAGAATCGCTTCTTTCTTTTGAGAGACAATAACTTTATTTGTCATGCACTTTGATCTTTGAAACTTTGCAGACCTTTTACATTCACAAACAACTATTTTACACACTACATGAAGGTCATATCTGAAAAAACATAATAGGGGCACTTTAAACAAGCCATAGTAAATTAAACAGGAATTTTAAAAGACAACAAAACCACAATTTTAATAAATTACACAACTGATGTCCTAAGTTGCAACTATCCTTTATCAAACACATCAGTATGCACCTACCTTAGTGAACTCCGCCTCGTCTGTAATGTGCAGCGCATTGTTAGCAAACTCCAAAAGTTCCTCTGCGCTCTCTAATGCACTGGTGCTCTGGGTCAGCTGGTTCTGGAGAATAAAATAAAGATAAAGCTTGATCGTTATTAGTGATTTTAAAATGATCTGTGTTAGCTGATAACATCCAGGCTCATTTTTTCCTCAGTTGAACAGTATACTCTTTTTTTTCTATACAAGGCTTGCAAAGAGATATACAGTTGCATTTTTCATACTTAAGAAAAATCACACAAGCAATTGTTCCTAATGTGATTCAGCCATAAGCAGAAATCAGAGCTGTGTTGACATTCAGACCAACAGCACAACTGCGAGTGTCATATTTCCTAAGTATGAAAATTGCTTAAGCAATATCTCATGTTTACTATTGACTGTTACTAAGTTAATATCGAGTATAACAAACATGGTAGACATAATATAACAAGTTACTATTTTTTTTACATCAGTACACGAACTGTTGCAACACAGTAGAGGCATTCCTGAATGAATCTGTATTTTTGGACAAAACAGCTCAGTGAATAATTCAATGATTCCTGAATTAATCAGTGTTTTTAAACAAATTATTGTCAAAAACAGAAATAACAATAAACACAAATAAATATCGGTTCTATAAATCAGTTATCGGGCACATAAACATGCAAATAACTGGTATCGGTTATAAAAAAATCAATATTTCTCATATCTGTTGCATTCGATGGCATGAACTCCACTAAATTTGCATATAGCGTGGGAATTGAAAATTGGATTTATATTTGTTTTGTGGAGCCACATTTACTGTATGTGGCCAAGTGTAAATAGAACCGTTTTAACTAATCAGATAGATATCCAATCAGTAAAAACACATGACCAGGTGTAAACAGACCCATAGTCAGTAGCATCCACCTATTTTTATGCACATAATTTATATAAATTCTAAAAGTGCGCAAAAAAACATATGCGCTCTAAACATTTTATCCAATAAGAAAAAATTTACCGAATAAATTCCTTGATTCGCATCAAAAAAAGACGTGATTTTGCACTATGGGACAGCATAACTGGACTAACCAGCGGACCGATCTCGTTGCACAACATCTGAAATGCTGTTTTGGTCGCTCTGAAGTAAAGTCTGTCATCAAAGTGGTTCAGTATAATTATCTCTCAGAACTCTCTGACACGACTGCGTCCCCAAACAGCAGCATCTGCCTCTGAAAACAAGATAACTTTATTGCGCTTCTGAGGCGCAAGTAATTTATTCTATACTAAATTATTACAGTGGCTTTTCCTACTTTTCTTAGTGATATTTGGTTTATCAGGAAGTGATGATTTTGTTATTTTCAGCTCACTGGATGGAAATAGGGCTTTATTCGCAAATGTTTTATGCGATATTCCAATTTTGCGTTTAAGTTAAATTCTTTGGATGGAAACACAGCTAATGACACCCAAAACAAAGAGTCACTAAAAACTCTTTACCAGAGCCGTGTTGAGATCCATGTCAGGTGATCTGATCACAAGTGGACAGCTGTAACACAATACCAATCGCACCTGGCATTAGCATTTGTCTCCGATGCATCTTCAATGACCACTTGTGTCCAGATCAAGAGAACATCTCCTCCTCGAGAAATTTTTGCCATGCTCAAAAACTGTCATTATTGAGAAACTTAAAATTCACAGCCACGCATACACAGGTTGCTATTAAGAATCCCAAGATCCTTCAAGAGTGAAGGATTCTTGTTTTACATTACACTTTTATGTGCACCTAAAAATGAGAGCTAAAGAAACATGACCCGCCACTCAAAAAAAAACAGCTTTACCCTACATGTCCACTGAACTGGAAGAAATCTGCTCAGTACATCAAAGAACTGCTCAGTGCGAGATCTGTTTCAGCTCTGCAGAAAACAGTGATGTCGCCGTCCAGCTCAGTTCAGCTCTCATCCAATTGTGTCAGTGCAGTGTTACTGAATATTAAGTGTCCCCAACTAAGCAAGCCAGAGGCAAATAGTTCATAATATCAGTCATCAGACTGGTTCTCAGCTTTTATAAGAGTAAAAATAACGTTAGTGCACCACTAATATTTAATGCTCAATATTCCAATGCCTTTGAAATAGGTTAAAAATGTAAAACATCGTAAACATTTTTTTTTAAAGTAAAATGTTATTACACAGGGTTCCTACACATTTTCCATTTCAAAATTCCATACTTTTCCAGACTCAAATTTCCAAACCTCTGTAGATTTTCAGACCATATTTAACATAAATGGTTCATACAACATTATTTTCAGCTTTATATTTGGTATATAGTACAGTCATCTGTAAATATTCTTTTTGACAACATACAGAGCCCCTAAAATAAAAAAATATATATAATATACAGACTTTAGCATACACACAAGAAACTTTTTCGTGCCCTCGAAAAACTATTCACATGTGCACTACAATTTCAAGTTTTATATATACTATAACCTATTTCCTTTGCGTCACTGCCCTCTTACTATGAAGAAAACGAGAGCATGGATGCACATAAATTAATAGAGATCTATTTGTTCAAAATTTGGCTTTCCTTAGGGTAGTACCTCTATAGCAAGGACTAATGTCAAATTTAACGCATCCTCTGTGTTGGCGGAGAAACCATGACACGAAAAGGGCTGATGGCACAATACGGCAGTGTGCATTGTCCTATTTGCCAAGTTCAAAGGTCTATAAAAAAGACTGGTACTGTAAAATAAAGTGTTCAAAATTTGGCTTTCCTAAGGGTAGTACCGCTAATATCAAGGCCTAATGTCAAATTTAACGCATCCTCTTTGTTGGCGGAGAAACCATGACACGAATAGGGCTGATGGCGCAATACGGCTGTGTGCATTGTCCCATTAGCCAAGTTCAAGGGTCTATAAAAAAAGACTGGTACTGTAAAAAAGTGTTCAAAATTTGGCTTTTCTTAGTATAGTACCTCTAATATCAAGGCCTAATGTCAAATTTAACACATCCTCTGGGATGGTGGAGAAAACATGACACGAAATGGGCTGATGGCACAATATGGCTGTGTGCATTGGCCTATTTGCCAAATTCAAGGGTCTATAAAAAAGACTGGTACTGTAAAAAAAGTGTTCAAAATTTGGCTTTTGTTAGGGCAGTACGTCATATTTTAAGGCCTTAGGTCTGCTTTAATGCATACTCTGTGGTGGCCAAGAAACCACACCACGAAATGGGCTGAGTGTGCATTGTCCCTTATGCTGTGCTGTTTAATGGTTTCTCGTGCACACACGAAAGTCTGCATATTTTTTATTTTTGCAAAGGTCCTGTAATACAGTGCTAAAAATATCATGAGAAGAAACCCAAAATGCTTATAACCTGCATTTTTGCATAGTGAAAAAGTGCAACTGTTTGACAATCAGTAAAGAATCTAAACAGCTTTTATATTATAGAAAACTAAATAGGAGCAATAGTCTGGAAATGCAAATATTTTTTCATACTCTTTCTTTTTTCCATACTTTTCCAGACCTGGAAATTCCATACTATTCCATACTTTTCCAAACTGCGTAGGAACCCGGACTACAATAATAACCAGGATGGTCAGAGTTTAGAAAGAAGAAAGCAATGTCAAACTGTCAATGACAAATATTTAGACAGTAGTATATAAGACTGATTCGTGTGGACAAAAGATAGTGATAAAACTAGAGAAACAGGAAAGACGTACAGAAGCTACAAAAGACCCCATACAAAGGTCCCTTTAGCTGTACCCGGTGTGTTTACGTACTGTTATGTGGTTAAGGATGGGAAGGGGGCTGATGGTTAATCACTTATCTGAGCTCATTTCTCTCTCTGGTATTGTTCCTGTTCAGTGGACTTAGAGGGCTGGGCACAATACTGCCATTACAGCACCATGACATCACCAGCCTGACCAAAGCCAACTACACACTCACACACACAAATAACAGAAACGTAAAAAAAAAAAATAACCTGACTGCATAAACGTGCAATCAAAGTCCTCTGATAACAGAGCCTGTAATCCGGATTGAAATATGAGCGGTGCTGGTGTTACTTAATAATAAATATATACTAGGGCTGGAAAAAAATTACTTACTTACTGTAGTAATAGCAGTAAATTATGTAAGGAATAATTGATGACGGACCTTTGAATTATTAGAAAATAATGCACATCTGAGGTGGTAATGCTGTTACATCTGGAGTGTGCATTATTTTCTAATAATTCAACGGCCCGTAGTATAAACGGCCCTCTTATACTACGGTCAACACACCTCAAGACATTGTTCAGATGTTGTATTTCAAGACATTTGTCAGGTTTTTGTCCTTAAAACGCTCTTGTGTGTAGGACTAATTTCTCACGCATCTAAACGGCTGCAGCTATCGATTATTTGAGTAATCGAGTAGTCTACCGATAAGAAGTACTTTTTCTTTATTTAAGAGCAATACTAAATATACAAGAGAAAATAAGACAGGTGTCTTAAAATTAACAACTAATTTGTTTCCTTTTTAGAAAATTTTAAGTTTTATTGCTGAAATTGCATACATTAATATCTGTGAAAACTAAACCAATTTAGTGCATTCAATTGCCATATTATATTCAAAATGCAAGTACAAATAAAATATAAATTTAAAAAATCATAAATAAAAATATAATCAATTACTTTAAAACTTTAAAAAGGTAAACATAGTACAACCTAAAACTAAACCTACAACCTATAAATCAAAATAGTAATATAAATAATAACAATGCCTAAACATTGCATTTATGTTGTGCAACTTAACTTTCAAGTTTCGCTTCAGCTCAGGCATGACATAAGCCTTTACTGTCTTCTTGGAAGGCTTTGTGGCTTTTGTAAGAAGCAAAAAATATTGGACAGGAAGGTAACTTGGAACAAGAACAAGAGTAGAGATGCGCAGATCAGCTCTAACGTCACCGAACCCGCTGTTAAAAACAAACCATCCACCCGCACATGATTTTCTCTGATTTAGATATTCGCACCCGAACGTCACATTACAATTATTCAAATTCTCAGTGTTAAGCGCGATGCTATCGTATAGCTACACTGAAGTAGGTTGCTTTAAAAAAAAAATCTTCTTTGGCGAAATTATATTTCTTAAATAACCTAAACCAGGGTCGACAACCTATACAGCACACGGAGGAGTAATTGCTGGAACGTGAGCAACAGCGAGAGATGTGTTTGTATTTAATTCAGATAAAGTAGGCCTACATCGCACATACAGATCTACATTTTGAGCTAATCATTCATCATAGTAACACAGCTTGTTTTATTAAGTTAGGAGCTATAAATATGATTAAAATGTGAGATTTAAATTACGCAAATCAATGAAAGCACGCAGCTCTGAAAGCAGGAGCGCTGCGCATCACGCGCACACAACAGTTAGGTTCTGCTATTTGTCGCGCTTAGCTTTGAGAACATTTAATGGTGTATTTCGGAGATAAAGTATATATAAAGTCCCATTAAACATTTCACATACATATCACAATGATGGTGATGCATGTGCAAACTCCATTCATGCTGGTCGCTTCATGTGTTTCGAGTTGCTCGTATCTCTTCAGCTGACGCGCGAACTGCCGCAAATGAAACTTAAATGTTCAGTGTCGCATCCTGAAGCTCAACACACAGTTGTCTTCATTTAAAAATAGCGAGACTAAATTATATTACCAGTGCTGATGCCGCTCTCTCTCGCATTGCGGTCGTTGATCTTGAAATTAGCTGAAAACGACAAGTTAAAGAGTGACACACATTCATTGCGTTTTACCGTGAAATTAGAGTTCCTTGTCTTTAAAATCAACACATTAATGCTTTAGGCTATCTCTCATCCACCTGACCTGCGGATATAACCACAATCCGCGCATACTCCGAGTCCTTACACAAAAATTGTCTTTCTGCAACATGACCGTGTGTAGTTAAATGGACTAAACGAAGCTTCGAGGCAAAATGATTTTTTGAGTTACTCGAGGAATCGTTTCAGCCCTAAAACCAAGTGTGCTGCACACGTCCTGAAAAGTGAAGCCAAAGTATTTTGATCGCCCCAGGTGGTTGGTCCCAGTATAGCTCATAAATCCCGCCCCTTTCATGTATTGTAATGGGACGCGAGACAAACTAAACAATCAAATTACACTTCAAATACAATTTTTTTCCAAAGATGGTTTCTGTCATCTTAGGTTTCTTAAAATAAAGTTAGTTATTTGACGCTATAAAAACAGGGAGTGTGACGTTATGATTGACAGCTTCTCTGAGCGAAGTAGTCACTGAGGCACCAACTGACTTTTTTCGGGATTTTCGGGAGGAGATTGGAGCTTTAACTTTAATTTCTACATTTCCATAACTGTTTATTTCACACCGAGTTGTTCTGCAGTAAACTGTACTAACAGATACTGCGGGAGTGTGGGCGGGGTTTTGATACTTTTGATACTCTACTTCCTGCTCTCTACTGCGCAGACTCAGGTCCCAAATCAGCGCAAAATGTCAGCGCCATATTCGGACACTGGCGGCTTCACTTTTCTACAATGGAAGATAGTTTTTTTTACAGTCAATGGTCTAAACCCAAGCCTCCGTTGCTAATTCCAAAACGTCATTTTAGAGCTTGAGCCACTGATAGCAGACTAATGCAGTTATTAAAGCAGTTATTAGAGAGAGAGAGATTAAGTGTGTGTGAATGTGAGTCTGTGTGTCTCTGTGTTCATCAGCAGCGTCTCTACTAATAGTGAAACTGTAAGTTTATCTGCTTCAAGAACAGCGGCGTTATTCCCTTGCTAGTGAGAAATGTCATGTAGCTTTTAAGTTGCTAAACTATTTTACTGGTAAAATCATCAGAGCAGCGCTGACAACACGTTTCTGTGTGAGTGTGTGTCCGTACTGTGTGTGTGTGTGTGTGCGTTTGAGCGGGAGAAAGAGAGTGTGTGCTTTCTGTACATAATAAAACATTAAAATAATTTGGTGTTTTTATCCTATTGTTTACTGTATTTCTTTGCTTGTTTAGTGTCGTTGTGGGTTTTGGCTCTTTCGGCTGTAAAGATGTTTGAAATCACTAAAAAACATTTGGCGAAGTGATATGGACCTGTAATGCGGTCAAGACCTGCTGGAACTACTTTAGCCGTGCGATTCCCTGAAAATAACTGCACACCTTAGAACGTTTGTCAACCAATCAGATTCAAGCATTCAACAGCCCCGTAGTATAAGCATAATTACATGCAACTAAACCAAATTATGTAAGTACATGTTGTTAATTGATATTACTCAGTACTTATTTACACTGTAACAACACACCTTAAAATAAAGTGTAACCATTTGTTTAAATTAAAAGTTTACAGAGCTTATGCTCTGTAATTGTTAATAAATTATAAACAGAAATAGCATTCTAACATTATGCAGTTTATGTCTATTATATTTTTTAAATTACTGACTTTCGATGACTAAATTGATGATTTAAGAGGCATCAGTATCAGCATTGTCATCAACACTGGTGAAACTGGCCTTGATAACACTTGGTATAAAGACGCATTAAACAAATATAACCTAACGACTTCTTATGTTGATTCTAGATTGGTTTAGGGATTCAATACGTCTACATACTCAAAGCATTCACATGTGCCAAAGTCTCCCAAAGTCCTTTGAGGTAGTTTGGGTTAAGACTCTGACCTGAAGCTCATGTGATTTCCGGACTGTTTCCTGTTTGATGGTACTCGTCATACTCTCTTTCATCTCATCCAGCATGGCGTACAGCGTGTCGAATTCCTCCTCTAAATCCGACACCACCTGTGTGGAGTTGACCTGAAACCAGACAAAACTTCAAAATGAAGGGAAAAACATCCGTTTAAACCAGAAAACAAATGACTGATTAGATACACAATATACTGTGGGTTATTTTTCAAATGTATAAGCATCGATACAGTAATTAAAACAGTTATTAGATATTTCCTGTCATCTTTTAAGCCCTACTCACACCACCAGCGACTTGCAGCGACAAAGCGACCTGAACCTCTTTTTTTTTTCAACGAGACCTGGCAACCACTAGCCATTAGTGACAGGATGCAGTCATCCAATATTTAACTTTATGCAATATCAATAAAAGCAATATAAATCATGCTTTGGTTAATAATAATTTTTGACATAAAATTCAGTTATGACGTGAAAAGTCAAAATTATGAGACAAAAAGTAGAAATTATCAGATAAGAAATCGAAATTAAGACAAAAAACATGATTATGACGTTAAATTTATGAGATAAAGTCACAATTATGAGTTAAAATAAAAAATTTGAGACAAAAGTAGAAATGATCAGATGAGTCAAAATTATGACAAAAAACATGATTATGACATAAATTGAAATTATGAGACAAGTCTTAATTATGATAAAAAAGTAAAATTATGAGATAAAAAGTAGAAATGATCAGATAAGAAATCAGAATTATGGCAAAAAAACATAATTATGATATAAATCGAATTTATGAGATATAATTATGACAAAAAGTAAATTATGAGATCAAATAAAATATTATGAGACAAAAAGTAGAAATTATCAGATTAGTCAATATGACAAAAAACATGATTATGACTAATTGAAATTATGAGGTATTAAATCCTAATTATGACAAAAAGTCAAATGATGAGAAAAAGTAGAAATTATCAGATAAGAAATCAAAACTACGGCAAAACATAACATAATTATGACATAAGTCGAATTTATGAGATCATTATGACATAAAAAGTAAATTATGAGATAGTCACAATGATAAAATAAGATAATAAGAAATTATGATATAAGAAATATATTATCTCATAATTATGAAACAAAAAGTAGAAATTATCAGATAAAAAAGTAAAAAAAAGTCAAAATTATGAGATAAAATGCAATACATTTGTCTCAATTATGATATTTGTCTCATAATTATGACATAAAAAGTAGAAATTATCAGATAAGTCAAAATTATGACAAAAAACATGATTATTTATAACATAAGTTGAATTTATGAGATAAAGTCATAATTATGAAAAAAGTAAATTATGAGATAAAGTCATAATTGTGACATGAAAAGTCAAATGTTTTTGCCACATACTTGGTTAAAATAATGATGAGTATACATGTCTGAGATCTTATGTTGCATATAAGACAATTAATTTTGTGTGCGTAGACACAAATAGCCTCTGTGTATACAGATTCTTGTTCATTTTTTATTGATATAAACCTTATTTGTTAATCACATTCATACCCGTTATTAGGAATATCTCCTTCATGTGGTGTAAATGGGACTTCCTGCTGTAAACAGTGCAGAGCTGGTAAGTTTGTACAGTAAACTCTTTATGCTCTTAGAAGACTCACCTGAACTCGACCCAAAGTGTGATTCAGCGCTTCAATGAAATGATTGAGCTCCTCATTTTTGTTTGCTAATGTGGTAATTATCCTCTGTAAGGCATCCTGCAAAAGAAAAAAAAACATTTAGCATTTGTTTGTTTGTTTTATTGTATTTATTTGTCCTATTGCTTGCGATTTGTTTCTTTGCTCTTATTTTATTGCTCTTATTTTATTGCCGACTGTTTACTTTCATTAGTTAGCCTTGTATTCATTTTTCATGTGATACTAAAATTGGCACTGAGAATTGTGAGATTTCACTGGTATCTATACATTTGGTATCACAATATCTATCACTATAGAGTATCAATATTGTGAAGTAAAATTAGTCACTCTAAAGTCCAAAGTATACTTCACTCGTCCACATTTATTTGATGACACATCAATCTTAGGTTAACCGCATCCCATATCGTCACTGCGAGTTTATCACACATCACATTTATCTTCCATACCTTCCATTCAAGTCAGTAAACCTATTTTAAAATCACAGCACTATTTATATGCGGCTTTGGTTATTGCTGTGCTACTATGAAGCACAAAACATTTGACCTAATTTAATATACAGCCATATCTGTCCTCTGAAGCTGGTTAGGTGCGTCCTATATACAGTGGGGAGAACAAGTATTTGATACACTGCTGATTTTGCAGGTTTGCCCACTTACAAAGCATGTAGAAGTCTGTAATTTTTATCATAGGTACTCTTCAACTGTGAGTGACAGAATCTAAAACAAAAATCCAGAAAATCACATTGTATGATTTTTAAGTAATTAATTTGCATTTTATTGCATGACATAAGTATTTGATACATCAGAAAAGCAGAACTTAATATTTGGTACAGAAACCTTTGTTTGCAATTACAGAGATCATACGTTTCCTGTAGTTCTCGACCAGGTTTGCACACACTGCAGCAGGGATTTTGGCCCACTCCTCCATACAGACCTTCTCCAGATCCTTCAGGTTTCGGGGCTGTCGCTGGGCAATACGGACTTTCAGCTCCCTCCAAAGATTTTCTATTGGGTTCAGGTCTGGAGACTGGCTAGGCCACTCCAGGACCTTGAGATGCTTCTTACGGAGCCACTCCTTAGTTGCCCTGGCTGTGTGTTTCGGGTCGTTGTCATGCTGGAAGACCCAGCCACGACCCATCTTCAATGCTCTTACTGAGGGAAGGAGGTTGTTGGGCAAGATCTTGCGATACATGGCCCCATCCATCCTCCCCTCAATACGGTGCAGTCGTCCTGTCCCCTTTGCAGAAAAGCATCCCCAAAGAATGATGTTTCCACCTCCCTGCTTCACGGTTGGGATGGTGTTCTTGGGGTTGTACTCATCCTTCTTCTTCCTCCAAACACGGCGAGTGGAGTTTAGACCAAAAAGCTCTATTTTTGTCTCATCAGACCACATGACCTTCTCCCATTCCTCCTCTGGATCATCCATATGGTCATTGGCAAACTTCAGACGGGCCTGGACATGCGCTGGCTTGAGCAGGGGGACCTTGCGTGAGCTGCAGGATTTTAATCCATGACGGCATAGTGTGTTACTAATGGTTTTCTTTGAGACTGTGGTCCCAGCTCTCTTCAGGTCATTGACCAGGTCCTGCCGTGTAGTTCTGGGCTGATCCCTCACCTTCCTCATGATCATTGATGCCCCACGAGGTGAGATCTTGCATGTTGCCCCAGACCGAGGGAGATTGACCGTCATCTTGAACTTCTTCCATTTTCTAATAATTGCGCCAACAGTTGTTGCCTTCTCACCAAGCTGCTTGCCTATTGTATTGTAGCCCATCCCAGCCTTGTGCAGGTCTACAATTTTATCCCTGATGTCCTTACACAGCTCTCTGGTCTTGGCCATTGTGGAGAGGTTGGAGTCTGTTTGATTGAGTGTGTGGACAGGTGTCTTTTATACAGGTAACGAGTTCAAACAGGTGCAGTTAATACAGGTAATGAGTGGAGAACAGGAGGGCTTCTGGTTGGTAGGTGATCAAATACTTATGTCATGCAATAAAATGCAAATTAATTATTTAAAAATCATGCAATGTGATTTTCTGGATTTTTTTAGATTCCGTCTCTCACAGTTGAAGTGTACCTATGATAAAAATTACAGACTTCTACATGCTTTGTAAGTAGGAAAACCTGCAAAATCGGCAGTGTATCAAATACTTGTTCTCCCCACTGTAGCAACTCATGTAGAAACCTCTCAGATGCTCTGCTTGAGGAATAATGTCAGTCTTTATTTGTTTTGCAATTCAGAAAAATCATATTTTTAAAAGCTAATACCACAAAACAGAAATCAATCTTTTATCATGGCATACTTGCAAGCAACTAACTTTTTGCCACACCTGCCAATGGACAGTGACTTAAGGAAATTTACCGGCCATAAATATTTTTTACCAGCCATGAAACTGTTTTTGCAAAAACAGGCAGTAATGACACCAACATTTTAGATACCAGTGAAAATTCACAATTTTCAGGTACACAAATTTAATAAAGGAATCAAAATGTAAAACAAAACTGCACAGTCACTCACTTTATAAATTAAACATAGATTAATCCTTATTAAAGTTACAAAACTTATTCAGTCAAGTGATTTTTTTTTTGTCTTTTGTTGTTTGATTAACATTTAGGACACAGACGACAGCAGGAATATTAGGCTGCTGTCACTTTAAGAGTGAATGCACGGATCCAATATAATGATACACATGCGTTTTCTTTCTCAACTGTTTACGTTCACTTAACACATAACTGACTGTTTACGAGGATCCTCACCAATATGGGCATTTTCAAGTGCAAGAAGACGTGAAAGAGAGTTTAATTCAGTATTCACGTGCTGTCTGAGACGCAGCTTTCTGAGCGCGCGCTTCGGATGTGTGTGCACAAAAACTTCCCACACACCGAGTAACAAATTGCATTCCCTTTTGCGTCTTCTTGCGCTTAAATATTTCAATCAGCAAGGCTTAACCTTTCGTGACGATGTAGCACTGTCCCGAGCGTTGGTCATGTTTGTTTTGTTCACATTCATGTACATTCATGCATTTCTAGAATTCCTAAAAATATTACTGGCTTTTTACTTGCATTTGGCACTTGGTGAGTGTTAATTTTAGGCCCTGCTTGCAAGCATGTATATTTCATATGTTTAGGTCATTCACAGTGTTGGGGAGTAACTAGTTACATGTAACGCCGTTACGTAATTTAATTACAAAATACATGTAACTGTAATTCGTTACAGTTACTGAGAAAAAATGTGTAATTAATTACAGTTACTTATGAAAATGTTAACGATTACAAAGGGGGTTACATCTGAATATTTTCTGTAAAAAGCTAGGATATGCTTATGATTTATGGGGATTAAAAAAAAGGAGTGTGTGGATTTTTACCATTATAGGATATGTACACACACTGCCGACACACATTTATGTTCAAACACCATGGTGAATTTTGCATAATAGGTGCCCTTTAAAGTGACAGCAGCCATTAATGTTATACTCAAAGAACAAAAGACAAAGAGAAAATCACTCACTTCTCTTGACTGAACTGTTTTAGCTTTAATACAGATTAATCTATATTTAATTTATACTTTATGCATTGAAGACTGTAAAGTGTTTGATAAATGTATTCAATTTCTTTATATTTCCTACCTGTTAGATAAAATATTTAAATAGGTTACTGTCTTTTTATGTTGTTTCTACATTAATATAGAGATTAAATGTGAAATTATTACAATATAAACATATATTAAAAACTTAAAATGTTATGTGCGATTAATCATTATTAATTGAAAATAAAAAAAAGTGTGATTAATTAGTTAATTTTTTAATCGATTGACAGCACTAGTTGAATAATATTAATTTGTTGCTTTGCCTGTTTTTGATGTGCACGATGCCATTTCAGATGCTTTTGATTGGTTCTCTTGTTTGAATTTGCAGCACACAGCGTCTGCCAATTACATCAATCCACATTGCCGCTGAAAGCTTTAAGGCCAGTTCACACCGGGACAATTATCACGCGCACTTATCGACGACGTTTAAAGCCTCGTGACTAAACAAAGGGCGCCAATGTGAGTGTGCACACCACGCGCAAAACGCATTTTTTAAAAAAAACGCCTCGGGTTAGTTTTTTTTGGTTTGACGCGCCGCGTTAAAAACTGGCCGACCAATGAGATTGCCGCTTTTGTTCACGTGCCTGGAGCTGCTGAAGTTACAGGAAATCACTACTTGGTAGCGCTCAAGCACAAAACGGTCTTGCCGAGCACACATTGATATGACGAAGAGGAAGTAAGTACACAACGAAGAAGATGAGCTGCTAATGCTGCTTGCCAGTTAGCAAAAAGTATGTGAATGGTTTTGGCAAGCACGTAAATACTGTCTCTCTTCCTCTTCTGTGCGACAAGCGAGTGTCAGAAGCGTAAAGTGGCGCAGCACCATCTTGTGTACCGGGAGCGCCATCTACTGAATTTGCACGTTCACTCGGCGCATCGCCAGTGAAAATCGCTTGGGTGTGAACACTAAGAAGCATCGAAAAACGAGTGTTGCCACCATGGCGAGTGATAAAAATTAGTTCCAGTGCTGGAAATTTCTTAAAAATAATTGAATCCAGAAATCATAAAATGGTGCAAATATAACAGTTCAGTGCAAAATATGTTTGCCAACTATTAAAATGCTATCAACTATTTATTTTATGATTTTAAATCTGTATTAACCTCTGATCTGAAAGTAAAAAGAGGTGCCAAAGTCCGATTTTGTGGTGCTGTGCTTTAAAATTAAATTATTATAATCTTAATTCAGGTGATGAAGGATTTTGAAAGACTGACAGTAATCAGTATTGAGTAGGCTACTAACCCTGCCTGGATTAAATGTTTGAAAATGATTAACAGTTGAAAACACTCATTAGAAATTTAGAAAAGTAATCAAATGTAATCAGTTACATTACATTTATAAAGTAATTGAAATAGTTACACTACTATTACATTTTAAACAGGGAAACTTGTAATCTGTAACCTATTACATTTCCAAAGTAACCTTCCCAACACTGGTCATTCAACACCATTCCATTTTAAAGGTACCAGTGGTTTAGGAAGATCACTTATCATAAAATGTGTTGTTACTGGTTAAACATCAATAATCAGAACCCTTTAAGCAAGTGAAACACATGGTTTAGACTCCATGCTTCTGGTAAACTGTATGGCTTTACAAGAAGTTGCATCAAAGCAGCAAATATATTGTAATCTACTATAATTAACAGCAGGCTTTCACCCATATCTGCAGAAGAAGATCATTGGCAGTGGTACACAAAAATGCAGTAGGTGATTCTCTTAAGGAGAAACGCAGTGATGCAAGTTTCCATGACATGGCCATATGCAAAGCTAATCAAATTTCAGTGGAAGGACAATCCTCTGGTCTAAGGGGGAAAATGAAGCGAAACGAGACGTTTGTGATCCAGTCACCTTGTGGATCAGCAACGGAGGTTAGTGGTTGTAATTCAGAGCCGCTTATATGGAATTGTTGTTATTTCCTTGATTTGCCGTCAGAGATTTACTGTTTATGATTGTTTGCAAATACATTTAAAACAAAAATTTATTTAAATAAGCCCACTACAGTAGTGTCAGAATACTCTCTGAATAGTTTTAGCATGTTAATGGATATGACAATGTTAATATTTGGTCTTGTCAGACTAGATCTACTAGTGCTGCTGCAGAGCAAGTATGAAGACTTTCTACTGCCAATAGATACACAGACAAATTGCTGTGTGCATAAGATATGCTGCTGCTGTATGAAAGGCATACATGAATCCCACAGTAGATCTAGACAGGTGGAGCTGGGGGAGGTGGAGGGTAGAGCTTAGATCGGGCCCAAAAAATCAAGCCCGACCCTATCCGAGCCCGGCCCGGCCCGACACATTAACTGTAATTATGAGCCCGAGCCCGATATAAACCCGACCATTTTTTAATATGTGGGCCGTACAGAAATCTGTTAGAATTAATAATTTACCTTATTAGTAGTATTATTGTATTATTTCTTATCATATACCTTATAGAGAAGACGAGAGTCGCGTTTGTTTCTATTGAGCCTAATTTCTCAAAATGGTGCGTGTGTGTGCTTATCCTGGGTACCATGACAACAGTGCGAGTTATAGTAAGCATGAGCGTTGACGGCTCGCACGCACTCACAGGAACACACAGCTCAGCTCAGTATTTTGACTGAAAAATAAGGTTTCTTTCTCGCAAAACCTTATAGTATGCCTCCTGAACACTTTCCATATATGGCACGCGTCTTACTGTATCGTTGCATGATACTTTTGTATCCTTGTAAAGTTTTAGCCTGGCCGCCATTCACTGCCATTATATGGAGGAGCGCGTGCAGGATGTTTTTTTTTTTATTTCTGCTTTTGAGGTCCGAAAAAGATAGAAGGACATAGGGCATTGGAACAACAGCAGGGTGAGTAAAAGATGGCTTTATTTTCATTTCAGGGTGAACTATCCCTTTAATGAATAATGCAACAAGGACAAAGCATGCAAACTGCATTGTTTGTTTATTCAGAAAGGAATGGATCGCAAATGGATCCGAATGAAGAAACGTAACTTTGTACACATTTGTTACTTAGGCCTACTTTGCTAAAAATAGATATAATATTTCTGATTATGGCATAGCTTTCTCCCCACCCAATTAGGCTAATAAAGTAATGATTAAAAAAACACAAATGCCCGGCCCGGCCCGGCCCGAGGATAGTGGCGGGAAATATCGGCCCGACCCGTCGGGTCAAGTTCGGGCTCGGGCTCGGGCTCGGGCAGAGAATCTAAACTCTAGTGGAGGGTCCCAGAGGAGCTCTGATAGTGCGCTGCATGACTAGCTTACAGCGAACACTGAACTAGACTGAACTGAACCATTTAAATGTTGAGCAAGAAAGCTCATTGGCTGCAGAATCAGCAAAGGCCAATCAGCTAAGCCCCCTAATGATGACATCCTAGATTCTCCACTGCTAATCAGAACTAAAAATAGTAACTCAACATCATTACTTTATTTAAAGGGGTCATGAACTGAGAAATAAAATTTTCCTTGAGCTTTTGACATATAAGAGGTCATCATACTATAATATCCTGTAAGTTTCAGAACTGAAAACTTCATTGTTAGTCCAAAAACAGCTTTTATTGTAACCAAGCCCAGAGAACGACTCATTGTGAAAGACTGCCTATGCAGAAGAAGATCAATGCCTACTTTATCATCGCAACTTTGGCCCCGCCCACTGGCGTGTTAGTGAGATGACGAGGAGAGAAGAGCGATACAGGATCACTGGACTAAAAATAACATTACCTTCACAAGGATCCTAATGCTAGGAATGTGCTTATTTATTTTCATCAATGTGAATGTCTCAGTTGAGCATTATTTATTTTGTGTTCGGTACATTTCACTGTGGATTCTTTGCGGGACTTGCAAAGGCGGAGGAGTGTCGAGCCGTCCACCGAGCGTCCAGTACCATCGCATGGCACCGCGAGGAAGAGCCTCTCGGTTGGTTGAGGACCGAGCGGCAGTGCGTCAGGGAACTGGACCAAGATGTTTTTTTCCTCTCTCCCCTCTCTCGTCTCTGTCGCTCCTTGTGCTTCCATCTCCTTTTCTCTCGTCTCGTCTGTCCTTATCCCCAGGTGCCACGGCCGCCAAGACTGGCCCCGGGGGGGGAGAAGAGCACAGTCTTGTGGTTACCCTTCGGCCTGCAAGGGCGATGGGGGTATGTGACAAGCAGGGCGGGCGAGAGCCGTGAGAGAGCGGCACCTGAGCGTCACCTGCGCATCACATCGGTCTCGAATCCTCTCACGGAGGAGCTCGGAAGCATAAAAGTAGGAGCGACAACAGTGAAGAACGAGAGAGGACCAGGCCTGGACTTTATGTTGTGTTTTGTTTACGTTTTATTATGTGTATGCGCGGCAGTCACCATGAGGAGGCTGCCGTTTTTACTTTCAGTTTGTTTATTTATTTAAATTTTACATTTAATCATTTAGCCGATGCTTTTATCCAAAGCGACTTACAAATGAGGAGAGCAATAGAAGCAATCAGACAAACAAGGGGCAACAGCATGCAATTTATTCAAGTTTGTTGAACGTTCGCCGGTTCCCGCCTCCTTCTTCCCATAACTACGAACTTTGTTACAATAACATACCAAGCTATCCACCTAAACCGGCATCAGGCCTGGGACATTTAAAGTTGTTGTTTTGATACGTTTATAAGAAGCAATTGGCAGAAAGGCCACTGCTGATCATTTCATTTTTGTTGTTTACATTTTGTTTTAACATTAAACTTTACATTTAACATTTAGGTTTAGCTTAAGGTTAAGATCCACAAGACAACGTACAAACTATTTGTAGTGACATAAATGACCCTTTCGTCACTTAAAGGAGGTATTTCATTATTAATGCAATTAAGGATGGAGGATGAGCTACTGTTTCATGTCCCTGTTTGCTGTCTGTTTTCTGTCAAGCAACAGCAAAATCATATGGAGCACAATGCTGTTATCTATGATGACAGATATAAAACATGAAACACCAAAAGATAAGTATGCACAGATGCTAATTAATTACTCTCATCACAGAGATGACCATCTCTCTCCTGAGATTACACAGCAAGCAGACACAAACACAAAGGGTGGAGACAGAATGACGTAGAGCATACTATTCTGGTCAGAGTCAGACGGTCCCTAAATCCTTCAAATCCAGGAGAGAATGCTAGTTAAGGACAAAGACTTCTGGGCCTAATCCAGAGAGACTGTTCTCAGATACTGACTCTATATACTGTCAAATATACACAATCTTTGCATTTCCTAAAACACTAGTAATTACAACTAGTTTCCATTACCACAGCTGGGTCTGCACATAATCACAACTGAAAATATCCTAAATGCTTATCAGGGTTGAATACATCAGGGGCACAACAAATCATTTTAGGGGGAAATCAACACTCTCACACACACAAAATAAATAAATCACAAAATTCCGTATTGTGACGGAACCATTCAATTGTAACGTATCATTGTAAAAGAAAAAATGTAGGGTGGGACATGGATCTATGCATCGGCTGTTGATTGGATGTTGAGATGTGGGCGTGGCTCTCAAAAGTGGAGGCAGATGAACGAGCGCTTGCAGGAGCGGGTTTAAGCAGACAAAATTATCGGATAAGTTCTGCATGCGATGTTGTCACCAGAAGATTCAGTTATTAAGTAAAAAAAAAAAAGAAACAAAAAAAAAGATTCATATGCACGGATGACCTGTTCACTATGGAAGCTTGTTTCCGCCACGGAATAAAACAATTTAAAAGATAATTGCAACTTTTTTCTCACAATTGCAAGTTTATATATTGCAATTCTGACTTTATATCACACAATTCTGACTTTATAACTCGCAATTCTGACTTTATATCACACAATTCTGACTTTATAACTCGCAATTCTGACTTTATATCACACAATTCTGACTTTATAACTTGCAATTCTGAGAAAAAAGTCAGAATTGTGAGATAAAAAGTCGCAATTACCTTTTTTATTTTTTATTCTATGGCGAAAACAAGCTTCCATAGTTCACAATAGGGTCTATAACATGCATTTAGAAAAAGTGAATTTTATGCAGACTTCATATCTAATCACAGTTTATTTTTAAACATAATTTCCAGCACACCGAATAATTATACCTGACGTTAGTGTATTTGTTTACCAAGGAGACAACAGTGTCAATGAAGAACATGCTTGAGATGAAATATGAGACAATGAGACATGTGATGTGTGAAGAAAAACAAAGAAATAGCTAAATAAATATCATGTGAGCAGGCATTTAAAAAGAAACTGAAAGGAACTGACATTTGTCTCGATGTGTAGAGGATGTTTGCCATTCATCTGAGCTTTAAAACAGCTAAATATTTCTGTCTGTTACATTCAGCTTACAGTACAGTTCCCCAACTCTGAGCTTGGCCAAGGCAAAACTATTGACAGTCAACTGCAAAGGGAAACATGAGAGGGCATAGCTGACCTACTTCAGACATACAGTAAAAGTCAGATTTGATTTTAACTATCTGTAATTTGCTCTTTGACCACCACAGATTCACACCCTACACTGCAGGATTAGAAAGCAACATAAATATGGTCCACCTTTGTAACAGATTTACATGCATACGAGTTTATGGAGGCCAGTAAACCTGATCTAACTTTCAGGGGCTGAAATCTGATCCCTCACGTTTCTTCTGACTGCTTGCAGTCTTACTCTTTTAAGTTGCAGGTGAATGTCTTGGTCCCGTCTGTTGAAAAGTCCAACCGTTACATCATTCATACCCTTTGGAATCTGACTCCTTCACAAAACTCTCAACGGCATGACCCACTTCCTGACAATACAGCCGGATTGTGTGCTGGTATATTCCCTGCCTCCGACCAGCCCTGACACAGGGAACTTGCACAAATGTGCATTTCTAATGTTATCTATCATATTCAAATGATACTCTCCAACTCAATAATGACCAATACAAAAGCTGCATAATAATTAGTCGTTATAAAAAAAATGGCAAAATGATTTCCATTTTATACTGCAAAGGAGAGCAAGAACATACATATACAGAGACGCAACACACCTATACACTCAAGTAATCAGATTACTTTTCTCAAGTAACTAGTAAAGTAACGCATTACTTTTAAATTTACAGCAATGTTACTTTTTCATATAAGTAATGCAAGTTACTTTGTTTTCCCATTTATTGACTGACAGCTCTCCATGTTAAGAGAAATCAGGAGTAAGTGCAGATGCAGTGTGTGTGAACATGATGGTTATTGTAGTTCTAGACTAAATGTGAGCATGCATTTACTCATCTCACTTGCACAAAAACAGCTTCAATATTCCTCAAATGAACATAAACAGTGAAATGCAAACCTGCATAATTAGCCAAGTATGTTAACACATATATACTTTATGCATTTAATCTTACATTATTAACCAACGTCTTTGCTGCTGACCTTCGAATATCCGATTCAACCATTCAAATAAGCAAAAATGACTTTAACATCACATTTGTTTCATTTTTTTTGTTGTTGAACTTTCTTCTCCTGCATCCTATTCACTGATAAAAATGATTCTGCGGTGAAGTAAATACTAGTATACTATACTAAATACAAAAAACAAATGCAATTTCTACATGAATAAGTTAGTTTGGGCAAATTAAAATAACAAAGAAAATTCTATATTAGTACTCAATTCAAGCTTAGAAATTAAAGTGTAAATATCAACGTTATAAAATTAAGTAAAACTACTCAACTTTTCTGATATTGGTGTTCCCATCATGCACTGGGTCATGCATAATTAATAAGGTTGATTTTTTGCTGTTTTCCAGCTCTATTTACACTGTTTTATCATTGCTTTTGTTGTTAGGTTTAGTAACTTGTCATTTATTTTAACCTTATTTTTAATGATATGAGCACATAGTCTAAAGCGCATGGTGCAAATGCACTTAGGGCGTGTCCGAATCCACTTTTGCTAGTTTAATGATGGGGAAAATGGTCGGCGCGCCCGGTGCATGGTCCAAAACGGTTGTCCCTACTCTCTTAATGAGTCATGGGTGTGTTTTGGGCAAAACGTGCAATAAACCAATCAGAGTCTCATCTCCCTTTCCCTTTAAAAGCCAGTTGCGCTCGCACCATGGCGGATTCGCTATTTACATGGTGTAACATAGACACCCTCAACCTGACGAGTCAGTTTAAATACATGCGTGTATTGCCACGATTGGTTAAATAAGTAGAAATTTCATTCGTCATTACTGCAAACAGGTAATTCTGATACATGCAATCACTATCCATTATGACATGTAGGCATTTTTATCTTTATGTACACAATAATAATCTTTTACATTGTAATCCTTTTATTTTTAATATTTAAAAATGTTTGTGTGCGGCTGTGCGTCCCTGTGTGTGAAACAAGTGTACGCGTGTTTTGCACCACCTATAGACGCATATTACTAACACGCCCTTTAAATAACACAACAAATACTGCGCTATTGATTTTAGAGCAGGTTTTTGTTGGTCAATGGCGCAGTCGTTTTCAGTTCCTCAAAATAGCAATGCGCCAACAATGCGCCTGAACACACCTGGTTTTCAGACCAGCCGCCCATGGGTGAACAGATGCGCCAGTGCATTTGCTATTTAAACAACATGGAGCTGGACGTGAAAATGAGAACTGCGTCGGGCTGAAACTAGCAAAAAACACTTGCGTCGCGCCTGGCGCATTGCGTCAGGTGTATGATAGGGCCCATAGAGTTCATTTTCTACTCAAAATCTACATCAAATGTTACCGTCACTGTGTATTGTGTACCAAGTATTGAGATCTCTGTGTTTGGATGTGCTGAGTGCTGCTGTCCACACAATATCTACTGTATTATTTACTTAGATGTTTCTAAGTAAAGCATACGCTTTAAAAGTGTGGTTTAATTCAGTGTTATATTGTTTGAGTAAGAAGTTTTGCAAAGGAAACTTCAACTAAGTAGAAATTACTCAACCTTTTACTGGCCAAGTTAAAATTACTTATTTTCTTTGTTAATTTTACTTAATTTAGTTAAGTAGAATTTACTTAATTCCATACGTGAAATTTACTTTAAAAATATGCATGCAAAAACTTTACTTATTGTTTTTTTCAGTGTTCTTCTGCAATCCAGAATGGCAGCACAGCTGAAAGGTTTGTTTGAGCTGCGCCCTCTACTGTACAAGCATGAATTTGCATTTCCTTCAGCCTGAGGCTTATTCATTTCACTTTTGAGGCCAGATTTACTAACAGCTTGCGCCAGTGCAAACCCTCTTTTGGCATTAATAAACTACTGTCAGGATTTACTAAAGACGCACAGTGAGAAATTAGCGCTGAAAAGGCGTGGACAGGGTTATTTTTGCGGCTGATCTTATTGCATATGCATTTGTAGGAGTTTCTCTTTCAGACACAAAATTTATGGGAGGAGAGTATTTAAATGAATCATGCGAGGTGATTTACTAAGGTTTGCGCTCGTCAGTTTACTGGTGTTTGTGCCATTATTTACCACCCAAAAACAGCATGTCTTAAACCAGACGCTAACTGATAGATTGTGTTGGTCATTATGGAAATGATCCGGCTGCGTCTGTGTTCTTTCATTTGCGCGTCGTCAGTAGATCACGCACAGAATTTTACACTCCCATCTGCACTTTTTTGGGAATTTACTCACGCTAATCTTCCCTGTTTAGTAAATCTGGCCCTTAGTATGAAAGGGCCAAAAAACAAACAAACAAACAAACCCAGCACAGGTGAGAAAAAGTAACACAAAAGTAACAACACATTACTTTCCATAAAAGTAACTTTTTTGGGAGTAACGCAATATTGTAACGCACTACTTTTAAAAGTAACATTCCCAACACTCACACTTTGACAGGTAGCAAAGGTCTCATCTGCCAATATCACACAGGGATGTTGTCATTCATATAAATTGTGGAAGAACAACACATGAAACAGAATCTGATATGAGTGTGTGCGCAGACTCTTCATTCATGTCACTTCCCCTCTCTTTACCTACTTCTACTAAGTAAACTTGGGAGCGCAGGTGTCTTCTATTACAAAACCTATGGCATACAATACTTACTACTATTATGCAACCTGTACCTGCAGTAATCCTGGTTAAATTTCATTTTAAATGTTCAGAAACCTACTACCTTATTATATAATTTACATCGTTTATATAACACATTACAGAATGGGCCACATTGAGCTACTGCATTTATATATAGCACTGAATATACTGGTATTATGTAACAAGGGATCAGTCAAATACAACGTAACACAGGACATTAAGGTATGATTTCTACAACAAAACACATGGGAACCGGATTCACCCTTATTCCCATCAATCTTCTTCCAGTTTTCTTTACAGCTACAAGTCGAACACTATTTCTAAAACGCCATCTAACTTCAAAAGGCCACAACCCCAGATAACATTTACAGTGAATAGGCGTACGGTATTGGTTTTACAATTCATTTGTGTGAATAAAGAGAGTGCCTATTTACAGAGTCGTGCGATTATTAACGGTGCTGCGCATATGAGCGACATGATAGTGTAATAAACACATTAATACCCGATCACAAACTGACCGCGGAGACATTTCAGCTATTGGTTTCCAAACACTTTAATTATGTGCCACTTACTTTCTGAGAGTCCATTACGAGGTCCGCAAAAGAGCTGAATTCAGTTCATGAACAGTGAGAATGTCGGCAGCAAGGAAGGTGCCCGATGATTCCCTCTGGAACAAGGAGTATTACTGAGCATGCGCAGTGTGTCTCTCACAGCCGGCTACTATACGGCATCTATGCGGCATGACGTCAGCAAAGTGTAGGCTCGAGGAGGGTTGAGTGACGGTCGGGTTACAGACCAGAGGGCCAGTTCTCCTTTGGCTTAACAGTTCAAATATAATGTCAGTAATTAAGTAGATTTGTTGCTATATTGCTTGCACTATGATTAAGGAGTAGGACTAAGTGTTGTTGAGGTCCATGCATAAACAGGGAAGTATGTAGTGCCCTTCTGAATGAAGAGATGCACAGGATGATGAACACTGGACAGTAACACCAAGCTGGGAAGAATGAATTAGATGTATGCATGACTTCCCAGAAGAAAAAAAAAAGTATTATGTCTAGACTTAAAGGGGGGGAGGGGGGGTAATACTATTTCATGCATTCTGACTTATTTACTGTTAAAGAGTTGATTCTCATGCTAAACATGACTAAAATTTTTAAAAAAATGAGTTGGACGTATGATGGAGTATTTCTGTGCCAAATACACTCCTTCAGGATTCAAACAAGTTTCGGAAAGTTTTTTTCGAGAATGGCCCTGTATGACGTCTTGAAGGGCGGAATTGCTTGTATGGGCACTTCTCCCAGATGAGCGCTCACACACACACACACACACACACACACCAACCAGAGCGAGAGCAAGAGCACGCCCATCAACGAGCTTCGTTCGGGTTACAGAAGCTGTCAGCAGTGCTGTCATTTTGTTTTTAGACCACGAAATCAACAATGTCACTAAAAAAGTGTGTTTCTGGTTGTGAGGGAAATATAACCTTGTTCAGCTTCCCAAATAACCCAACGTTAAGGGAACAGTGGATGCAGTTTTTTTTTTTCCGGAGTTGTGCAAGTGTGTGTGTTTGTTCCCGGTCATGAGTTGAAACCGCAGGCGGTGAGTGAAACTGCATCAAATGTCTGTGTTTTGTTGGCAATCGGCGCATAAGTGCATATAATGTCAACAACACGAACGTATAGTGAATCGATGTATTTCGTGTGTGTGTGTGTGTGTGACTCTTTAGCTCCGCCCACTGCACGCCTCCACGAGCTTGGCTGTTTTCGTAAAGAATCGGTACAGCGTATCTGTCTTTTATAAATATAATAAAACTAAAGACTCTTTGGAGATATGAAGGATTCAATACTACTCTATAGGTACCCAAGATTAACATGAGACTGGCAGAAACTGTGTGTTAGGTACCCTTTCAAGGTAGGGTAGGTGATTTCGGAGAGGCTAGCAATAGCAAGCTAGCTTTTAAAGTACCTGACTGCTGCAGATTCATTTCGGTGTTGAAATGAGTTCACTGAGGACGTGAACAGCTCTGGGTACAGGTTGCCATCTTGTAATTACGGTTAAGGCATGGCATGAACGCAGCATAAGCTCGTTGTTTTGGTTCAGGAGGAGCTGTAAAAGGCGGCTACTGTTTCTTTGTGGTGCTCGGTGACTGTCTACAATTCTGCATAGCCTTATGGAACGCGCTGATGGTGTGTGATGTCTGCGCAAGCAGGTGCACGGAGGAGGTATGGAAATACATAGGTTGACAGGCAGGTAGGACATCCTATTGTTGCGTTCGGGCTGAATGCAATGATTGGACGAACATTCTTTGGTCCTGAGACTTCCACAGAAGATATATGTGCATGTTTGAATATTTAGACCACTTCTATTATTGATTGCTATCAGAATGTGAAGAGAGTTTCAACCAGTATAACAAAAACTGTATTAAAAAAAAATTGCCTATACCCTACCTTTAAGCTCAGAGAGCAAACAGTGCTAGAAACAACATAAAAAGAAATAGGTACCCAACTTTTTTTAAACAATGTTTACAAAAAAGCTTAAACATCATCTTTCCAACATCCAGCGTTATATAACAAAAATAATGAACGAGGTACTGTCAAGAACTGCATGAAAAAAAAACAGTTTAGGATAATCTTATCAAAAGATAAGGTGATTAATCGACACAGCACTTATTATTCAAGTTTAACAACAAAAAGAAAGGGTAACACTTTAGTTTAGGGTCCAATTCTCACTATGAACTAGTTGCTTATTATCATGCATATTACTAGGATATTGGCTGTTTATTAGCACTTATAAAGCACATATTAATGCCTTATTCTGCATGACCATATTCTACATCCCTTAATCCTACCCGATACCTAAACTTAACAACTACCTTACTAACTATTAATAAGCAGTAGTTTATTGAGGCAAAGCCGCAAAGGTCATAGTTAATAATTAGTTAATAGTGAGAATTGGACCCTAATCTACTTAAGCAACTCAAATCAATTCACAATAGAAAAAGGCAGTCTGACACACCAGCACAGCAAAAAACAATATTTATCCTCCCTTCCTCTCCTCTAAGACCAAAAGGAGTCCCGATAGAGCAGCTTTCACCTGACACTACTTTACCTGAGACGAGAGAAAATGAACAGCTACTGCCACACAGTGGACTTACACACACATGACACATCAAGAAGAAACTTCTGAACCATCATTTTGTAAATTCAGTTAAGCCTGACTTTTCAGAACAATGAATAAAAGTGATATCAGGTGTATTTTATAGGCTATATTCTGCTAGATGAGTAGTGGGGCACCTTTTCACAACTTTCACGTTTGTACAAAAACTAAATTAACAAATGTTTCCATTTATTTCACCATGTAACACATGGCACATCATATAGCTATCAGCAATATGTTGTAATTTAGCAGTAAACGCACACTGTTCTTAAAGGGATAGTTCACCCAAAAATGAAAATTAGCCCATGATTTACTCTCAAGTCATCCTAGGTGTATATGATCCAAGCTTTATAATGGGAGTGAATGGCAGCCCAAAATTGGCTAATCCAAGCATTATAATGTCAGTAAAAGTGCATCCATCCATCATAAAAGTACCCACATGGCTCCAGGGGGTTAATAAAGGCCTTCTGAAGTGAAGCCATGTGTTTGTATAAGAAAAATATCCATATTTAGAACTTTATAAAGTAAAATATCTAGCTTCCGCCAGACCGCCTTCCGTATTAAACTTAGGCAGAAAGTGTAACGGCTCTCACAGATCAAAACGTTTAAGCTACGTCATCGACGCGCCATTTACGCTTTTTCCGTAAGTTTACTTTATAACGTGTTAAATATGGATTTTTTTCTTACACAAACCCATCGATTCACTTCAGAAGGCCTTTATTAACCCCCTGGAGCCGCGTGGAGTACGTTTATAATGGATGGATGCACTTTTTTGGGCTTCAAATTTTGGGCTCCCCTTCACTGCCATTATAAAGCTTGGAAGAGCCAGGACATATTTAAATATAACTCCGACTGTATTCATCTGAAAGAAGAACGTTATATACACCTAGGATGGCTTGAGAGTGAGTAAATCATGGGGTAATTTTCATTTTTGGGTGAACTATCCCTTTAAACGAACATCTTCTATCTCCTGTATAATAGAAATTATATTGTGTATCTTTGTTGCCAGTTGGGTTCTTTGGTCGCTTTGTGTTGTTAAGCTCTGAGAACAGCTGATACATTTTTATGACATTTTTATATCAAAGTAAATCATGCACATAACTGTTCCACGTGATTGCTATGGAGCTGAATAACAATCACTCATGCTTGATCAACCGTCTTGTTCATTCATGGAGCGACTCCCCCATTGGCTGGTTAGCACGTCAATCAAACGCTCAAAGTTGCAGTAAAGTAGAGGAGCCAGTTTGGAAGAGGAAGTTGTCGGGTAATTTGTGAATACACCGGGACAGTGAACTCAGCTGGAGCTCGCCATATATTCGGAAAGGTTGCTGTGTTTTGAGCAGTGGTTCGTCTTGGATCCGAATGGAAGGGCGGCAGGACAGTTCACCCATGGAGGCTTTCGACAAGGACGTGTTGGAGCTGACTGTTGAAGATGTTTATGACATTTCCTACGTGATCGGCAGAGATTTATTAAAAGTCAACACAGGGGGCCGGGAATTCTCGGATTTACAGTTCAAGATCGTCCGTGTGCTGGAGATGTTTGAGACTATGGTAAACAAGTACAATCTGTCGATGGAGGAGCTGAGGATGGAGTTGGATAATATGAAGAGAGAAATGGACAGAGTTGTAGCAGAAGGTTCAAGTGGGGATACTAACAATGTGAGTGGGTTCATGCAAAGTTCAGAAGAATTGAATGGATAAAGCAAAAAAGGGCGATCAAGTCACCTTTCTTTCTGTAGCGCCTTATACAATACAGATTCACTGCAAAAAACGCTTTTCTTACTTAGTATTGTTGTCTTGTTTCCAGTTTAAATATCTAAAAATTCTTAAATCAAGATGCATTTACTAGATGGGTAAAATGACATTTATGTCTTGTTTTCTGGGGAAAAAAATCTAAATTAAGTGAGTTGTTGCTTAAAACAAGAAAAAGTATCTGCCAATGGGGTAAGAAAAATAATCTTAATTCAAACAGAGACAAGATTATTTTTCTTACCCTATTGGCAGATAAGTTAGCTGGTTTTAAGCAAAAACTCACTTAAAGGTGCAGTGTGTGAATTTTAGCGGCATCTAGCGGTGAGGTTGGGAATTGCATCCCCCAAAGCTCACCCCTCCCTTTCTGAGCACATAGAGAAGCTACGGGGGACGACACAGGACAAAAATGTCGTCGTCGGAGAGAGCAGAGTGACTAGCGCTCTGTAGAGAAATTTGTCCGTTTAGGGCTACTGTAGAAGCATGACGGCGCAAAATAGCGACTTCACTGTAAGGGGACCCGCGGTGTATGTAGATAGAAATGGCTTATTCTTAGGTAATAAAAACATAACGGTACATTATGTAAGGTCTTTATACTCCACTGAAAACATAGTTATGTATATTATATTGCATTTCTGTCAATAGATCCTCTTAAATACTACACACTGAACCTTTAAAGGCACAATAAAATATCCAAAAACCACTAGAACAGTGTTATATATTTTGTTGACTTGTGTACTTTATCCCAGATGTTTCCAAGAATGTTTAAATCCAGAGAAATAAGCGATTTTAACCAGGACACGGACCGTGCGTCACCTATCAATGACATCATACCCGCGTTACCCTCGATGGATTTATTTTGTAGAAACCATGGAAACTCCAAAGACGCTTTAGCTATTATATATTGTATTAGATAAGGGAACTACTGTTTTGATACATTTTTAGACATAAAATTATTGTACAGTAATACAGCATTTCTTTGTCATACAATATGTTTTAAAATGAATTGCATGGCATTTAGCAACACAAGCCATCCAGCATTTATTAATATGATATTCTAATATCGATCTAGCTCACTGCAGTGTGAACAAGTGTCTCATAGTAGCCGCGGAGCGAATGCACAGAGAAACGTTATAACATAATTTTCAACACACTCAAATGTATCTAATATGATAAAACAGTGTTGCGTTACCTCACATACGCATAAGCGGAAGCGGCGACTGTGGCATAATAAAAGCTCCGCTGCTCTCGAGCCGTGTGTCGCGCTCGTCTCTCATTAGCAATCGCTCCAGTGGCCTCGTTCAGCTCTACAGCACTCGGCCCTGCTCTGCTTCATACTACAGTAACGTTAATAATCTCATCCATGAACATGATTTTTGCCCGCGTCCCACCTCGATTTTTTTTCCACCGGCTGTGAGGTGAAGACAACAACTCCCAAGATTCTTCGCTCAATCTCAGCATCATCAAGCTACACTTTTGTTTTGAATAGGCGACCTCTAGCGGCGAATAAACTACATAGTGTGCCTTGAATTTCCATTTTTTTCCCAGAAAACAAGACATAATATCTTATGGCACTTTACTACTTTAGTAAATGCATCTTGATTTAAGAATTTGTAGATATTTGGACTGGAAACAAGACAAAAATATTAAGTAAGAAAAGCACCTTTGCAGTGTTGTTTCAAAGCAGCTTTATATTGATTAAACAGGAATGATTCAGTGATGCAAACAGAGTTTGTTCAGCTGAAGTCAGTTCAGTGTTGATTCAGTTCCACTGTAAAGATAATCCATTATTAAATTAGTTAATTTCATCTATAAAGCAGCTCTGTAGAAAACGATGTCGTCGTCCAGTTCTCATCCAATAGTGTCAGTGCAGTCAGATCAATAATATTGTTGAATATTAAGTGTCCCCAACTAAGCAAGCCAGAGGCGACAGTGGTAAGGAACCCAAATTGGCCCAGTTCTCCTCTGGCCAATGAAAAAACACGGTGTGATTATGATTCAGGCTACATCACATGTCAGAAATCAGATTGTGGATCGTAGCATTCAAATATTTCATCCAATTCCTTCTTCTTGAAGATTGGATTCATCACAACAGTATGGAGACAAAGCTGGTCACAGGGGTCTGTGCGGAGGACTTGTCTGGTTCTTGTGGTCTTTGCTGAGGATCCGTGCCAATGGCTATCGTGTTGACAATGCTTTCACAGGGGATTATCTAGTCGACAGGATCTCTGCTGACATGCAGGGCTGTGTGTGGTTGTGTCTAGGCGCAGGTGTACCATCTGATCTGGACACGGACCGGATATGGATGACTACGGTAACCTCAGGATAAACAGAGAGACTAATGTTAGCGTAGATGCCAGTACATTGGGTGTTATAGAAAGTGTTCCTGGTTCCGGCTGACCTAATTTATGCAGCCTGACAATCCTTTAACGGATGTGAATTATAGAAATGTGATAGTGTTATGTGTATGACAGGTTAAAAAGATGTGTTTTTACTAGTCTAGATTTGATGTTCGATTTTGATGTTCTAGGTATTATCAACTGGCCAGAATTTTGAGACCGCAATAGACGTGAAAGACTATAATGAGTTAAGAGCTTGTTTAAGTACTGGGGAGCTAAACCATTTAGTGCTTTGTAAGTAATTAGCAAGATTTTAAAATGTAAATGAGCCAATGCAGTGTTGACAGAACCATGCTAATATTGTCATACTTCCTGGTTCTATTAAGAACTCTAGCTGCTGCGTTTGGACCAGCTGGAGTTTGTTTATTAAGCATGCAGGGCAACCGCCCAATAGAGCATTACAATAATCTAGCCTTGAGGTCATGAACACATGAACTAACTGTTCTGCATTTGTCATTGAGAGCATATGTCGTAATTTAGCTAGTTTTTTTTTATGTTATGTGGCTTTCAAATGAAAGATTGGCATCAAAGAGCACACCCAGGTTCCTAACTGGTGACGAAGACATAACAGAGCAGCCATCAAGTGTTAGAGAGCATTCTAGGTTATTACTTGTGGAGGTTTTTAGTCCAATAATTAAAACCTGTTTTTTTTTTCAGAATTAAGTAGAAGGAAATTGCTAGTCATCTAAATTTTTAGATCAACTATGCATTATGTTAAAATAAAATTTAATTGGTATGTTTTGTCAGGGCGCGAAGAAATATAGAGCTGAATACCATCAGCGCAACAGTGAAAACTAACACCGTGCTTCCTAATGATATCTCCCAAGGGTAGCATGTACAGGGTGAAAAGCAACAGTCCTAGCACTGAGCCTTGCGGTACTCCATACTGAACTTGTGATCGATATGACATCTCTTCATTTACTGCTACAAACTGATGACAACCATGCCACTGCAATTCCACTAATGCTAACGTAATTTTCAAGTCTATTCAAAAGAAAGTTGTGGTCGATGGTATCAAATGCAGCACTAAGATAGAGAGATACAACCACAATCTGATGATAAGAGCAAATAATTTGTAACTCTAATGAGAGCAGTCTCAGTACTATGATATAGTACTGACTGGAAATCCTTGCAGATGCCATTTATTTCTAAAAAGGAACATAGTTGTGAGGATACTGCCTTTTCTAGTTTAATAACAGATAGCTTAAAGGTTTTTGGTACGTATCCTAATGACAATGATGCAATAATAATATTAAAAGGAGGATTTATGACTTCTGGAAGCATCACTTTCAGTAGCTTAGTCGATATAGGGTCTAACATGCATGTTGTTGATTTTGATGATTTAACAAGTTTAGACAATTCTTCATCTCCTATAGCAAAGAATAAATGGAATTGTTCCTCAGGGGGTCTATAGCACGACGTCTGATGTGATACTGTAGTAGATGGTTGCATGGTTATAATTTTCTCTCTAATAGTATCAATCTTGCAAGTAAAGGAATTCATGAAGTCATTACTGCTGTGCTGTTTATAAACATCTGAAGTTGAAGCTTTATTTCTTGTTCATTTAGCCAATGTATCAAATAAATACCTAGGGTTGTGTTTGATCTCTTCTAAGAGAGTCGCAAAGTAAGCAGACCTAGCAGTTTTTAATGCCTTTCTGTAGGCAGTAACATTATCCTTCCACGCAATGCGAAATACCTCTAGTTTTGTTTTCTTCCAGCTGCGCTCCATTTTTCGGGCTGCTTTCTTGAGGGCCAGAGTGTGCTCGTTATAGGGATAGTTCACTCAAACAGTTGTTATAAAATCATATACTCGCCTATGAAATCTTTGGAACACAAGGGCGTTAAAGTCGGCATGCAATGAAAACTAACATTTATTTTCTTCTTAATACATGTTAGTTTTATTGTGAACATCCATGCATATATTTTTTTCGTTTGTGCAAACACTTACTTATACATAATGAAATATATTTTTGTTTTTATTATTCTTTTATAGCAAAGTATTGGGCCAAACAAACTAGTTGTGGACTTAAAAGACCCAAACAGACCACGATTCACCATGCAGGAGTTAAAGGAAGTTCTGCAGGAGAGAAACAAACTCAAAGCCCAGCTTATGGTGGCCCAAGAGGAGCTACAGCTCTACAAGAGGTAAAGAGTTGATTGATGCACATTCACAGGGTTACAGAGCAAAAAGAAAGACTTTTATTGTTGTTTTACATATGAAAATAAAAGTCAGTAAGGTCCAGTGTTCCTCAAAACACATTATTTTGCAGAAGAAGGACATGTATATAGGTTTGGATTTACATGGTCACATGTAGCATCTGATGTGCTTGCAGTGGGGTCCTCGGGTCAGACCAGAGCATGGTGGAAGTAAAACTGGAAACACATCCTCAGCCAGAAGAACCCGTGCCCTCCAGTATTATAGAGGAGAACAAAGAGAAGAGCACTATTCAGAAACTGTGAGTGTTTGCCAATGTCTGCACGATGCCCCATGTCCAGGTCAATCTTATTTTGATATTCAAATAATTATACTTATATTATACTCAAGTTTATTCAACCAAAAGTAGGTCTTAGAAAAAAGAAAAAAAAAATAGGGTTACATTTTATTTTGATAGACCAGTTTAGACATTCTACTAACTATAAGTAACATGTCAACTAACTCTCATTAATTTGCAACTACATGTAAACTAAGTGTTAGTTTAGGGTTCAGGTTAGTAGAATAAGTTGACATGTAGATGTAGGTGCAAAGTTATTTATAGTTAGTAGATGTCTAAATTATCAAAAGTGTTACTAAAAATAGTTGATATGATAGACTTTTAATCTTAATTGAGCCAAGTAGCTTTCACATCAAGATATCAGATACACTGGTCGAATTTTGGAATAATTAAGATTTGTTATTATTTTTGAAAGATGTCTCTTCTGCTCACCAAGGCAAATACAGTAAAAACAGTAATATTTTGACAATTTAAAATAACTCTTTTATATTTTATTATATGTTAAAATGTAATTTATTCCTGCGATGCAAAGCTGAATTTTCAGCATCATTACTCCAGTCTTCAGTGTCACATGATCCTTCACAAATCATTCTAATATGCTGATTTTCTTTCTTTACCAATTAAAACAATTTTAATGCCACTCTTTTGACCACTATGTAATTGGGTTGAAATACATATGCCAGTATTGGAGGGCAGGTGTGTGTACCTGTAAAGTCTTGAAGATTTTTTGACCTTTTATCATTTATTGAAGCCTCATGTGAGTGGCTTTACCAGTTGTGCGAGGTTCGGCGTCCTGCCCACTGGAGTTTGCCCTTCTGTCTCGAGTTAGTCATGTTCATCTGAATCATTATGATAGTGTTTCAAAGCAGCTTCACAGAGATACTGTATACTGTCAGTGTAGCTTCACAAGAAATCTGCACTAATGTCTTTGAGTGTCCCGTGAGCAAACCAAAGACAACTGTAGCAAGGAAAAAATCCTCAAGATGGAGAAAAAAACCTTGAGAGGAACCCATCCTCTGGGAACAAATGTCCAAATTTCAATAATCAGGGTTTCTGCAGGTTTAATGAAGGTAAATTTAAGACCTTTTTAAGACCATTTAAAGAAAATTTAAGGGATAAATTGAAGGGAACATAACACGTCAATGTTAAATATAAATGTCTAGGAGGCACACGAGTTGTATTAGCAACACTTTTAAGTTTGAAAATACAATTTCCAACAGATCTCCGTAACTTTTTAATTCATTTTTACAAAAAAAAAAAAAAGCTTAAAGTTTGAAATAAGAAATTATGTGAAAGTGATTTTATGATTAAAACAAGAACAAATAAAATCAACTTAATTCAAATGCAAGTAATTTTCATACCCAATGACAGATATTTGTTCTTGTTTTAAGAATAAACTCACTTAATTTTGTTCAATTTCTCAGGAAAAAAAAAAGACTTAATTTCTTAATTTTGCATCTCAAGTAAATGTTTCTTGATTTAAGGATGTTTAGATATTTGTACTGGAAAACAAAAATCCTGAGGTAGATATTCATTTTTTTGCAGTTCATGCAATTTAATTTTGCAATTAAATTTAGGGCCCTATGAAATGGGCCGTTTTTTATTTTATTTTAAAGTTTATTCCATTTTAATTTTTCTCTGTTTTAATGGTTAAATTCAATTTTATTAATCAATAAGCATGTCTAATTAATTGAAATCATGAAACAAATTAATTTAATAAATGGTTGTTAAATTGTCTAAGACGTTCTGCTCCAATTTTTTGGCCTTAAATTGTGGAAGGTCAAATTAAGACTTTAAGATCTGCAGAAACCTGATAATATTTAGCTCTGCAAATAATACAAGTCACATATTCAATGAATAGAATAAGTATAATTTCAGTCCTTGGGCATCTTTGTGTTTGGCAGCCTTGATAAATATGAGCAAAACACACCATGGGAAAATGTCTTTTGTGGTGCATTCAAAATATTCACACTATTCTAACACTTAAACTAATTGAAACAACGTAAACTAATTGAAACTAAAAACTTATCCTGTGGTGTAAAGCTCAAAAAGGTTATTGCATCATGTTTCCTTCTTAAAGCATCAGTGAAGGTTTGCACCTATGTTGAAGATTTAATCTTATTTTCTACAAATGTCTTGCTCTGAAGAATAATGCTGTTTTTGATCTAGTGTAGGTCTTTGTAACACTGAGCATATTTAATGGCTCATTGTGTCAATATTGTCTTGTTTCCCTCTTTTTCAGGTTCTCATTTCGACAAAAATAGTCAATCTGCACAACCTAACCAGGATTTAGTACAACAAACCAAACACATCTGAGACAAGCTAAGCCCTTTCCAACAGAGCGAGGAGACATGGGAAGAGGTGACTTTTTTTAACAATACTGACCCATTTCCGACTGGAAATCTTTTGCCAAACTCCTACCACTAGTTTTTAAATGAGTACGTTTTTAACTTGGTGTTTGTAAGTGTTCTCACTTAGTTCATTATTGAGTGTGAAGCCAACCATGAGTGGATGTCAAAAACACAAATTTACCTAATATCCATTTATCACCACTCCACCATTACCCCAGGATGTTTTACTGTATGACATTACTAGAATCAGTTTTAATTCAGTCATGTTATAAATTGCACAAAGACGCATTCTGGGACTGCTTTTGGTGACAATACTAAGCATATTATCCTAAACGCTTGATTTGTGCTCTTTGTCCCACACAAACTTGACTTTGTCGAAGATCTTACTGTATAAGAAAACATCTGTTGACAAGTGTTTGGACAGAAATTATCCATATGACCATATCACTTTCTAGTCCTAATTTTAATAAACTTGGGAACACTAGGGATTGCAGAGTTAAAATTAAGAGGTACTTACACTAAAATACTTGATTTCTTTAAGGCACCTGTAGCAGGTAACAATATTTAATAAAGCTCTTTAAGGTATATGAAGTGGTAAATTGTGGTCCAAATTAATGTAAAACTGTATATTTTTATTGGCTTGAAGTATGAACCTAGTTGTAACTAGCATCCCTGGACACTTTTTATGACAGCTGAGTTTTTTCTGCAATGATAGATATTAAGAAATGCTGTTTTTAGTACCTGGATCTTGTTGTTAGTACGTGGAATACTGATGGTACGGTTACATGACAACAATGTACTAAAAAATGGAAACGTTTTTCCGCATACAGACGACAACATTTTCAAAACGTTCCCCGTTCACACAGATCGACAAAAACGACTAAAAACGCTGTTTCTGCTGCCAGGCCAGTAGATGGAGATGTCACTTTGTAAAGAAACACACGCACCTATAGACTGAACACGCATGACAACACCGTTTTCACACATTTTATTTTTGTAGTTTACATGGAGACGATAACGGAAAAATGGCCAAAACGCATACATTTCCTTTTTTATTTTTTTTATGCGTGTTGGCCATTCACGTACACAACAACGGCATTTTTGGGGCCTTAAAACACAAACTTTTGAAAACAGTACCATTAGCATCTCCAAGTAAACTACAAAAACACGAATTTGTGAAAATGGTGACATCACACGCATGCGTATTATGCGTTCAAGTCTATAGGTGTGTAGTTTCTTTACAAAGTGACATCGCCAACTACTGTCCTGGCAGCAGAATACAGCGTTTTTAGTCGTTTCTTCGGATCCATGTGAACGGGGATCATTTTGACGGTTCCATCTGAACACAAAAACCGCAAAGGAAAAACATTTCCGCTTTTAGTACATTGACGTCATGTAAATGTAAAGAGTTGCTTAACACAGCAACATGCATATTAAAATGATTTAAATTATTAAACGCAAACAAAAATAAGAGAAGTATATCTGGCTCTCTTAAATAAGAAATCAAATAATGACTTATTTTTTCTTGTTTGATCCGACAATGAACAAAACATGTACGACCTGTTGAAATACAAGAGGAACGACCGAATGAAAATCAAATATGATGTACCAGTTATATGTACACAATGTTTTGAGAAGGTCCAGAAATTACTTGTTTGGCATGTGAAGAATTGTGTGTATATATATATATATATATATATATATATATATATATATATATATATATATATATATATATATATATATATATATATATATATATATAAGTATTTGGTGTCTGGTGTCTGTTGTTTGCCTTTTTCCTATTGGATGTTTCATATCTACTTTTTTTAATGTTTAAAATGCAATAAAAATCTTTGGTCACAAAAAGTATAAATGATTCTAAATTATTTAATAACTAGTAATTTATATTTTTATTTTATTCCCATAAAGTGTGTTTACAGGGCTCAGTTTTCTAGCATTACACTCCTTTACACTGGCGCCCAACAGTGGGTTCTCTTTTAATTTGGATTGCACCAGGTTTTATTTCAATAATAAATGGAACGGATTCATGATTAAATTGAACTGCCTAAAAATGACAAATCATACAAAGTGCATTTGCAGCTGAACATTTTTTTTGCACAACATTCATTTTTAACTAAATGTGTGCTTCTGTAATGCTGCAAGTCTTTATAAAACTCAACTAAGGTTAAAGACAAAAGACTCAAAACCAATAAAAAAAAAAAAAAAAGTGGTATGATTACATCACAAATAAACATTTTGCCTATACAAATGTACAGTAACTATACCCATTTGAATATTCTCTTTATCCTTAAAGCCAGAGACTGACGTTCTCAAACATTACTCATTAAAATGAATAGTTCACCCAAAACAAGAAGCTTGTGTCCTTTACTCACCCTCATGTCATTACAAACATCTACACCGATCATTCCTGTGCAAAACACCAATGATATTTTTTGATCCAATCACTTCTTTAAGCTTGAAAACTGACTCCACTGATTGGACAAAAACAGCTAAAACATTCTTCAAAATATTTTGGTTTTCTTCTGAAGAAAAGCAAGTCCTAAAAGTTTGGAACATGAGTGAGTGAATTTCATTTGAGTGAACTTTCCCCAACTATTAAGTGGTTAGACAATTAGCTCAAAAAGTTCACATCATTCATCCTTAACCCAATGTGTATTTGTTTAAAAACTAAACTTTCATAGACAAAATTCATTTTATGGTACCATCTGTCACAGTCAACTATTCTGGCAACATGTCATATCTACATTACTCAATTAGACACTATCAGCAAAACACAACTATAACTTGAGCCAAGGATGAGCAGCGATGGCTTCTTTACTGCGGTCACCGTAATCATAAAGCAGCTCCTCGTCCTCCTTGATGTCTCTGGAAGCCAGGAAGATGAGGTGAGGTGTGCCGTTTATATCATGCAGTTTGGTCTGAAGGTTGCCATTTTTACTGTGGTTGATCAGTCGGCCCAGACGGTTGGTTTCTTTGGTAGCATCCACACTAGAAAAGTACACAAGCAATTAGACTCGGAATTGACTAAATATTTGCCGTAGAATCAAAGTAAAAGCTTAACACCACCATTTACACCTGGTGTTTTAATCCGTCTCTTTTGTCCACTTTCATCCTGATTTATTCGAGGGGAGGGTCTATGGCCTTTTTTTTTTCAGATCTTTTGATTTAAATGGACAAAATAAGATTACGCAATTTACATATGAACATGACCGAGACGACACAGCTTTCATTTCTGCTCTGACAGCCGCAAGACCAGTCGAAGTCTGTGTGTCTGTGTGTCTGTGAATGGTGAGAGAACATTGTGCTTGGTACGTTTTTCATCTTCAAACCAAACTTGGGTCTTCAGCCGACAAAGTTTAAATCCCGTCTGGCTAGCGCACTTCCCATAATGTTTACACACTAGTTCCTGGTTGCATAAAGCACTGTAAGCTTAATTTTCCCTTAAGATCGCCCTTATGTTTCCCTTAAACTTAAGGGTGTAGCAGAAAATAACCGCCTCCCGTGTTCAACTTAAGAGAGTGTAATGTCTCTTGCAGTTCAAAACGCTTACGCTACGTCCGACGTTGCGCGAGTTACGCTTTTTTCCGTAAGTTGAATACAGAAGGCGGTCTGGCTGAAGCTAGATATTTTACTTTACAACATGTTAAAAATGGATATTTTTCCTTACACAAACGCATCGATTCACTTCAGAAGGCCTTTATTAACCCCCGGAGCCATGTGGATTACTTTTATAATAGATGGATGCACTTTTTTTGGGCTTCACATTTTGGGCTGCCATTCACTGCCATTATAAAGCTTGGATTACCCAGGACATTTTTTTAATATAACTCCAATTGTGTTTGTCTGAAAGAAAAATGTCATATACACCTAGGATGGCTTGAGAGTGAGTAAATTATTTTCGGGTGAACTATTCCTTTAAGGTGCTTTATGCAACTGGGCCCAGGTCAGTAGGCTGTCTTTTGTGGCTGTTTCAATGCCTTTGACCACATGAGCGTTTACACTACAAAAGCAATCCTGTCGAATGCGTTTGACTTCCTCTGGAAGTGGTCGAAAGTGGACAAGCTCAAAACATTTTAGACCCCGTTTATACCTGTATTTCGACCAAAACCTGGTATTAAGATGTGATTTGATCAACCAAAACACAAGTGGATGACACTAAATACAGGCCTTTCAAAAATGTTTCTAAATAGGCCTACTGACCTAACGCGCAATTATGGGAAGTGCACTAGCCAGACGGGATTTAAACCGTCTACTGAAGACCCAAGTTTGGTTTAAAGATGAGAAACAAAAGCACAATGTTCTCTCATCGTTCCTGATTTCTAACACACTAACTAACTAAACACACACTCAGAGCAGAGACTAAAGCTGCTGCTCTCCGTGTGTTTGTCTGTCGTCTCCGGGCGTGTTCATATGTAAATTGCGTGAGTTTATTTTGTTCATTAGACCAAAAGTTCTGAAAGAAAAAAAAAAAAAAAAAAAAAAAAAAAAAAAAAAAAAAAAAAAAAAACCACATGCATTTACCCGCCCATAGACCCTCCCCTCGAAGAAATCAGGACAGAAATGGATGAAAATGGACGAGAGACGGACTAAAACACCAGATGTAAACGGGAATGTGTCTCCCTCGTCTACTTGATCTGATCGACCAAAACAAATCTTACTACCAGGTGTAAACAGGGCCACAGTTCACAAATCTTAAATTAAAGCATATTTAATAGCCATTCAGAGATTCTTTACACCAGAAGCTAGATGTTTGAATTTTAAAAACAAAAAAAACAACACACACCACAAACCACACACTCACCAGTAGGTTTTGTCGTGATAGCGGAAATAGTACATGTAGCAGCCTGTAGAGGGATCTTGAGCATATTGAGACTCTCTTGCTTTGGCATCAGCAATCTCTAACAAATCCCCATGATACTCCACTACAAACTGGTCTTTCTGAAACGCTCGGTTTGCAAAAATCCCTCTTCCTTTCCCGTCGATACATTTCACCTGATTGGAAACAGCAGATGCTTAAACCAAGGAACGAAAGGTTTCACGATATAACATTGTTAAAGGCTTACCTTGAGTCCCTCTTCCACATTGTTTCTGATGAGATCATCAATGTGCTGCTGCTTTTCACACTGTTTGAAAACAACATGTCCATATTTAGCTTTTGATATGATAGAATAGTGTGGCTTGGCACACTGGTAAAGTAAATACATGTTGAACATTGATTCATCTATTGTAAGTTTGTATCATCCTCATCAAAAGGCCATTCAAGAGAGCCATAAATGCCAAATTGTAACGTTAAAGTTGCTATGAAACGGAAGTAACGCAGATATTTTCTTCCATAATGTTGTGGCGTACATATGGACTTTTGGAAAAGAAAAAATTTGGATGGGGACTTGATTCTAAGCATTAATTGTTGATCGGATGTTGAGGTTCACCCAAAAATGAAAATTATCCCATGAATTACTCACCCTCAAGCCATCCTAGGTGTATATGACATTCTTCTTTCAGCCAAACACAATCTGAGTTATATTGAAAAATATCCTGGCTCTTCCAAGCTTTATAATGGGAGTGAATGGTAACTTCCATTAGTCTTCCATTAAACTTCCATTTAAAAAAAAAAAAAAAAAAAAAAAACCCATCCATCATAAAAGTAATCCATACGGCTCCAGGGGTTGATAAAGGCCTTCTGAAGCGAAGCCATACGTTTTTGTAAGAAAAACATCCATATTTATAACTTAAACTATAAAATCACAGGCTTCAGGTAAAAAAAAAATTCCGTTTTAGACTTCTAATGACCGTTGATTAGTTTTGCTCTATCCTCTGCACTTCCACGTTCATGAATGCGTCATACGTCGGGTCAGAGGTCACTCTTCTGCCGAAACTTTTCTTACACAAAACGCATCGCTTTGCTTCAGAAGGCCTTTAGCCGTATGGATTACTTTTATGATGGATGGATGCACTTTTTTGGGCTTAAAAATCTAAGGTACTATTCACTCCTATTATAAAGCTTGGAAGAGCCAGGACATTTTTTAATATAACTCCGATTGTATTCATCTGAAAGAAGAATGTCATATACATAGGATGGCTTGAGAGTGAGTAAATAATGGACTAATTTTGATTTTTGGGTGAACCATCCCTTAAGCCGACTAAATGACTGGAGAATCCTGCTTACGTCAAATAAATAAATAATAAAATTAAAAAAAATAAATAAAAATGGATGAATCGTTCACAATAAGAGCTGTAACATGCATTTAGAAAATACATATCTTCATTTCATACTGCCTTCAAGAATAAACCATTTAAAAAACTTCAAATTCTGGAAGCGTTTACCAACCTTCAACTCAGCTTTGCTTTTCCTGCAACTTCGTCTAACAGGGTAATAATCAGTCACCTTTCGATTGAGTTCAGACTCTTTGCCTTTCAATCTGAAGAAAATAAGAGAAATACACATGGTAAGATGATGCTGCTCTGCAAATAATCGTTTTAATAAAACAGCACTCACACAGACAACTGACAATTTATTATACATACTTCCTGTCTGACTTTTCACCATTCATTCTTTGCCCAGACTTTGTTTGCTTCCTCATCCCAGAATCTTTCTGAGGCACATCAATCTGATCATGATGTGCACAATTAAGGATCAGCTTGCCAGTGTTTCCTTGTTTCGGTGCATTGAGCTCATCTGCATCTTTGACTAGCCAGGGAAAGAAGAAAGTAGTAAGCAAAACAACTTTGACCATGACAAATGTGCATCTTTATTCCGATATAAACAAATACCTTCACTTTGTTTGCTCGTGTCCGCTGCAGAATTGTCTTCTAATATTGGGGCGAGTGGGCAATTCCGAGGCGGCTTGTTTTGATTCAGACAACTAAGTATTGTTAGCTGACCTTGGCTTGTCTGAGACACAAATAGGTATGATCAAATCAATTTATTTGAAGAAATATGCATTGTTAGCTTGTTTAAAGGAATAGTTCACACAAACGAAATTTTATTACTTTCATGTTCCAAACCTGTATGGTTTTCTTCTGTTGAACACAAAAGATGATATTTTACAGAATGTTAGTAATCAAACAGTTGACGGCACCCACTGACTTCCATAGTAGGAAATAAAAATACTATGGAAGCCAATGGGGACCAGAAACGGTTTGGTTAGCAATATTCTTCAAAATATCTTCTTTTGTGTTCAAAAGAAGAAAGAAACTCATACAGGTTTGGAACAACATGAGGGTAAGTGATGACAATTTTCATTTTTGGGTGAACTATCCCTTTAAGCTGTCAAATAAAATACATTCATAAATACAAACGCATCTCTCCTACCGTTGGCTTTCCGTGTTTGTTTTCTTTAACCTGTTCAGCTTTCTCGTCCACAGGTCTTCGTTTGGTCGACTTTTTGCCTAATGAGTATATAAATAAAGCTTATTTCACAAAATATTGTGTGTATGCATGCTGCACATAACGTCTGGATTCGAGCTGAAAAAACTGATCGCAGAAAACACGCACATAACGTAAAAGCATCACTAAATGTCAGATCGATTCAAATAATCATCGTTTTTCACAACCAAAGAAGTTCGCTAAACGGACGCACTACATACTAATTTGTAACCTTATTATTTTACCTTTCCCCATCTTTGATTAGATTGCCAACAACAAACACAAAGGGTTATAAACAGCACAGCATGCTGAGATAAATAACTGGACGTCAGGCTGACGGGGTTTTTAAATATCAATCGTAGCGTTCATTGGTCAAACTCTTGTGGAGAAGGCGTGTGATTGGTTTAAAGAACGCCGTGCCTCGTGACGTACTTCCGATATGATTTTTTTTATTTGTACTTATTTATTAATTTATTTTATTCAATGCCACAAGAACAAGAGGTATTACATACTGACGTTATCACATTAACATTAGCTGCCGGGAAATGAAAATTAATAATAATAATAATTCCAGTGCTTTTAAAGCATTACATGTTTTCAGCGCTTTTTTGTTTTTAGTTTGTTCCAAAAGGTTTACATATAATTTAGTTATTTATAAAATGTGAAATTTTGGTTTGCACTGAGCCCACTTCTTTTTATGTATATTGTATTTTCCAAATAAAATAAATAATGTTGTTAATAATGAGTATAAAAAAAGCACATCAAATACACAAATTTCTATCATAAAATTCAGTTTTCTATTAAGAAAGGTTTCTAAATCTTTCCAAAATAATCTTGAGTAAATACAGTGGGGAAAAAACAGATGCAGTTTCTATAGTGCACAAAATCACAGGTACAGTTGTGGTCTGAATTATTGGCACCCCTGGTAAATATGATCAAATATGGCTGTAAAAAAATAAATCTGCATTGTTTATCCTTTTGAGCTTTTATTCAAAAAATTCACAAAAATCTAACCTTTCATTGAAGTAAAGAATTGAAAGTGGGGGGGAATCACATTATGAAATAAATGCTTTTCTCCAAAACACGTTGGCCACAATTATTGGCACCCCTAGAATTTTTTATGAGTAAAATATCTCTGAAGTATATTACATTACATTTTTTAGCACACCAGGGTGACTAGGAACATGAAATTATCCAGCCATGACTTCTTGTTCCACAGGAGTATAAATATGAGGAAACACAAAGGCCAAATTCCCTTAATCATCCATCACAATGAGTAAAGCCAAAGAATATAGTTCTGATGTGCAGCAAAAGATTCTTGAGCTTCACAAAATAGAAAGTGGCTGTAAGAAAATAGCTAAAGCATTGAAAATCCCCATTTCCACCATTAGGGCAATAATTAAGAAGTTCCAATCAACTAAAGATGTTAGGAATCTGCCTGGAAGAGGACGTGTGTCCATATCGTCCTAATGCACGGCGAGGAGGAGAGTATGAGTGGACAAAGACTCTCCAAGATCACAGATGGAGAATCGCAGAGATTAGTTGAGTCTTGGGGTCAGAAAGCCAAAAAAAAAAAAAAAAATCAAACTACCCCTACATCACCACATGTTGTTTGGGAAGGATTCAAGAAAAATCCTTCTTGCTCATCCAGAAACAAACTCCAGCATATTCAGTTCAGACACGACTGGAAATTCAAAAGGGGCCTGGTTCTGTGGTCAGATGAAACTATAAAAAGAGCTTTTTGGCAGCAAATCCACCAGATGGGATAAAAAGTACCCCATGCCCACGGTTAAATATACCACTGGATCTTTAATGTTGTGGGCCTATTTTTTTGCTGGAGGTCCTGGACATCTTCTTCAGATACATGGCATCATGGATTCTAGCAAATACCAACAGATAAAAATCTAAACCTGACGGCCTCTGATTGAAATCTTATAATGGGCCGTGGCTGGATCTTCCATCAGGAAAACGATACAAAACAAACATCAAAATCAACACACAAATGTGTCACTGAACACAAAATGAAGCTTCTGCCATGACCATCCCAGTTCCCTGACCTCAACCCTATAGAAAATGAGTGGATGAACTGAAGAGAAGAAGCACCAACATGGATCTGGGAATCTGAAGGATCTGGAGAGATTCTGTATGGAGGAATGGTCTCTGATCTCCAAACTCATCAGGCATTATAGAAGAAGACTCATAAAAGCTCAAAAGGATAAACAATGCAGATTTATTTTTTACAGCCATATTTGATCATATTTACCAGGGGTGCCAATAATTCTGACCACCACTGTATATAAAATATTAAGCTTAAATCCTTCCAAAAACATGCTTAGCAGGATCAATTCTGTGAAGTATTTTGTAAGACACTTCCTGAATTTTGTTATTAACACAAAACTTACTTGGCAATTTCCATGCTTTGACCCAAGAGATATTACCAAATAAAGTAAATAAAAAATAATAAAAAAAATATTGCTGCAGGAAAAGACAGAACAAAGAGCATTTCTTATATCCTTATTGCTGCTTACGACATGAAATACTGCTGTTCGCCAGTTTCCAGTTATAAATAATATGTATTAAATACATATGTATGCAAAGAATAAAATTAGAGATTTTACTGTTTTTTACTCTCTCAATGTATTAATGCATTGCAAATAATTTGGTAATAAACATTATTGCAAAGAAAACATTTTTATACAATCCAAAAAATATAATCCAGTTTTGATTTGTATTGATACAGTCAAAGAAAAAGTGTACAATGCTCTGAATTGTGAAGTTATGAAAAACATGTTATGTACCTAAATCTTGCAACACCTGTTTACCAGGGTAAATTCTGTGAATATTGTAAATTGAGACCTAACTTTTTCTGACACACATTATTATAATTCTGAAAGTCTCTTCTCGGAAATTATTTAGAAACTGTGCATTCCAAAGGCTTTCGTAAGATAATTTTTTATGACTTCCAATTTAATATGGTCTTGTAACTATATAATTGTTAAATAATTCAGTATATTCAATATACATTCAATAATTGTTTAATCAGCAAATACAGTCGCATGATTCTTTATGGACACTTAATGTATCAGAGTATTCTTTGTAAATATAATTGTCACCAACAAAATGCCATTTTGAACTAAACTTTTAAAATGTATTTTTGCGATCAATGTTTTTATTGTTGCTTATTAAACGTGAGGGGAGAAAATAATCCATGATAGAAATTGGAAAACTTGATTGGGAGTTTGCCAATAGTAAAATGGCCAATACAAGAAATAAAATTTAAAAGTACACTGTGCAACTTTTGGCCCTCTAGCGGTTAAAAAACAAAACTGCATGCATTTTGCGAAAGAACATTGTTTTGGTTGTGCTTTGCGGATGAATATTACCCTTCATAATAGATAATGCTCTACAATGAACCCTGTTAGAGAGCTACATATGACAATTTATCTGTTCAATAAAATACCTTACTCGCCTGTTGAGCAATAAAAACAGCATCATCTCCTCATCGCTTTTACAACATTTCAAATCCCTCAGTTCTCGCCGCCTCCGAAAAGCCACGCCTATGTTGATTCTTGTTTTATTACGAGCTCTGTCACGCTCTCTTTTCGCCAGCAGACTCTCCTCGCACTCTGAAACAATTCAGTCCCTCGCAGGTCAAAATGACCCGAAGCCCTAAAATTATACTTTTTTTTGGTCCAGAAAGCTTATATCATTTCATTTTTATAATATTTTTTTTCTATTTTTAATGCAATTTTTTGGAGATTTTTTTATAAATTGTATTTATCTTTAAATTACTAGATTTTATTAATTTAAGCACATTCTTTCAACTTAAATTCAAAATAACTCAACATTTCATGCATAACCCTGTTAATTCAGCTCAAAATATCTCACATTGGGTGTCTCCGCCGACCTCATGTGGAAAAAAAAATAATATAACATGATATTTCATGACTCCTGCCACTAGATGGCCTTATAGCTCTATATGGAGCAAATGAGCTGTTCCACTAAGTATGGGGTCTCTGTGGAACAAAAGTGGGCGTTTCTAAATTTGTGGGTGTTTTCAAACTGATGGGTGTTTATAAATCACGCAATGAAAATGATCCCCTTCACCCAACCCGACCGCACCCCTAAACCCTACCCACACTGTGACATGGGCAAATCAGGTAACGCAGTGGAAAACGCCACTCTGTTTATGGCCTCGCCCACTGATCTGGTAACTCCTATTACTATCCTGCAGAGACCTATACTTGGTTCCACTGGGTCCTAAAGTCAGTTCTTGAGTTTATCTCTTCAGTTTTGAGCATTTTCTAGGTTTTTCTATGTGAAGCATTCCTCGCATTCCATTCGTTCCTAAGGGGGTCAAATGGACCTGCCACAAAACTCCTCGGATCCAGTCAATTTGTTTCTTGTGTATTCATGATTCAAGTGCGACAAAGGTCCTAAGTAACAACTAACCCCTGCCACTCCCACACCAGACGTGCGTTTTTACCTTTATAAGGGCAATTTTTTTTATAATCCTATGGTATTTGGTGTATACATTGTCTTCTATGTCAAATTCTTGCATTCAATCAATAAATTCAATTAGGATAATAATACTCTAAGATTAATTAGTCTAATAAGAGTACAGGCTGTTACCAATCAAATAAATCAGTATTGCACTGCAGAAAGTGGCATAGAAGCTGCATTTTCACTGCAGTTAGAATTGCATAAATAATGCTATGATATTAATGTTAAAATAATAAAGTAAAAATGTGATATTGCTTAACTATATCATATATTTTAGTCCACATATATTGAATTTTGGGTCATTCTAACTGTATTGTACTACATCACGCTGTGAAAGCGACATCACTCTCTCTCAAGGCCTGTTTTTATTTGTTTTTTTGCAAAGTGAGTAACATATTTGACAATGTCAGCTCACACATCATTGAAACAACACTTACAATATTATCAAAGAAGATGCATATCACACACCCTTACTATGAGGATAATGTTGATAACTGAGCCCACCTTGATTAAATGGATGTGACGTGTGATGAACTGAGGTCCTACAGCTGGATTGGGATGTGTCTCCCATACATACAATGACAAAACTCACTGCTTATTCACTGCATGGCGAAGATTGGAAGCAGATGTATAAAGTGCTTTTTGCATCTTTGTTTATTAACCATTTTAATACTTCAAACGTTGTGTACTCAATGACAGAAACCTTAGTTTTCATTTCAACAAAACACGGACAAGAGATACATTTGCTCACAAGCTTAAAAGTTTCCACCGTACACAAAGTTAAAGTTTAGTTGATACAACAGAGTCAACCACTGTATCCAGGTCTCTGAATCATAAAGCATTTCTTAATTTACAGATTACACTGTTAAAGTGGCTCTGTTCATAGTGCATAATTCATAATAAAAGAAAACAAAGGTTGTTATTGTTGAAATCATGTGCATCTCAGCATTTCTCATCTTCTTGATCTGAGAAGAGCATCTCCTTGAATCGTCTTTTTTTCTCCATGTTTTCATTTACTTTCCTCCGTTTGTCCTGTTTTCTTTGTATGGATTCCTGTTTTATTCTCAGCAGTTCACTTTCCTCACCCTTGTACGCGACTTCCAGTTTCTCACGTAAAATCTCTCGCGCTCGTTTTCTGTTCAAATCCACCGATCTGGTCTGGTGACACTGCAAGAGAATGAGAGATGCTTTTATAATAATATTTTTTTTAAAAAATGATCAGATTACACAAGACTATGTTGGCCTGACACTTATAATCAAGAAATTACAATTAGATATACACTTTTTTTTGCTTAAATATCTTTTGAATAACTGGGGCTAAAGCTATTCAGTTCTCTTCATTGATATCTTGTTTGTCGGGATCAACCATATTACTTGGCTAAAACATTTTATCCACTAATCCTAATACAAAATTCAACCAATCGTCAAGGTTCAGATGAAAAAAAGGGTCATCATTCATTTCAAGATATGTGCAAGTTTGTAGTTAAAAAAAATGTCAAATTCTCGCAGATTTTTGGTTCAGATCTCCTATAAACCATACTAGACAACACGTATCACATACATTTTTGTACTGAGTTATTAAGGAAATAATGCACCAATCCAGTAGAGGTCATTTAAACCCTCAGAAAAATTGTAATTTATCAGAATTACAAATACACTACAGTTTGATAAAATTGATGAAGAAAAGGTGAAAGGAGCTTTTATTATATCAATACATAAATGGCTAAAACAAAAGGGAAAAAGAATAACAAATATTTCTTTCATTTGGAAAAAAGAAACAGAGTTGTCTTCAGTATGTACTAATAAATCATTTTCAGATGATGCTACTGAGGTTTCTAAATATGTTGCTCAATTTAACAAATGTTCATACACCTCAAATTCGGCCTTAACCGATTCCAGTAATTTCTTGTGTGATAATACAGGAAAAGATATTATATTCATGATGATGTTTGCCATTTAATATAATTGGAAATGGCAAGTCTTCAGACAAATCACAGAGTTTCACTTTGCCAGACCACACTGTGAATTATTGCTTAAAGTCTTCAATAAAAAAATTGTGTGTTTTGATTAGTTCGATTATTTTTATCCAACGCGCCTTCACGAGAGCATCACGACACATGCGTATTGTGCGTGTTGACGCGAGAGCAGACGTTTTGTAAATAAAGTGAAAAAATTATGTTTTTATTTTTTGTGCAAAGCACTCACGTCGCTTCATAAAATTGAAGTTAAACCATGGAGTCACGTGTATTTCTTTAAAGGCACAATATGTAAGATTTTTGGATTAAAATACCCCAAAACCACTAGAACAATGTTATATATTTTGTTGACTTGTGTACTTACATTATCCCAGATGTTTCCAAAGATGTTTAAATCCAGAGAAATAAGACATTTTAACCAGGACACGGGCCGTGCGTCGCCAATCAATGACATCATACCCACGTTACCCTCAATATCTGTTTTATTTTGTAGAAACCATGGAAACACCAAAGACGCTTTAATATATTATGTGTTTTATTAGACAGATGAGCAATTGTTTGGATACATTCATCAACAGAAAACTAATCATTGTTATATAACTCAACACGTTTAGTCTTATTATTTGAATCTTGTTTTCTTGATTTACCGCGAGTACCATGTTTTACCATGCCTAATATCGATCTAGCTCACTGCAATGTGAACAAGTGTCTCATAGTAGCCGCCGAGCGAACGCACAGAGTAGCATTATAACATAACTTTCAACACACTCAAATGTATCTAATATGATAAAACAGTGTTGCGTTACCTCACATACACATGAGCGGAAGAAGCGGAAGCGGCGACTGTGGCATAATAAAAGCTCCGCTGCTCTCGAGCCGTGTGTCACGCTCGTCTCTCATTAGCAATCGCTCCAGCGGCCTCGTTCAGCTCCACAGCACTCGGCCCTGCTCTGCTTCATACTACAGTGACGTTAATAATCTCATCCATGAACATGATTTATGCCCGCGTGGCGCGTCCCGTCCCGATTCTTTTCCACCGGCTGTGAGGTGAAGACGACCAGATCTCCCAAGATTCTTGGCGTCATCATGTTTTGAATAGGCGATTTCTAGCGGCGAAAAACTACATATTGTGCCTTTAATGTCTTTACTACCTTTCTGGGGCTTGAAAGTGGTAGTTGCGTAGCTGTCAACGGAGGAACAGAAATCTCACAGATTTAATCAAAAAGATCTTCATTTGTGTTCCGATGATGAACGAAAGTCTGACGAGTCTGGAACTACATGAGGGTGAGTAATTCATATTTTCATTTTTGGGTGAACTATCCCTTTAAGTAGCTGAACACCTACTAACGACTAGCAACCAGCCAGAGCAGTTTAGCAACAATTCATATCAGAGAAATATACTTCAGATCATAAATGGACTCACCTTCACGACGATCCCCGTGGGAATATGCTTAAGCACGACGCAGTTGCTGGTTTTGTTTGTGGCTTGTCCTCCAGGGCCAGATCCCCGAACAAACTGTTCCTCAAGGTCTTCCTCGTGCACAACGGGCAGGTCAATCTGGTATTTCTTACCAGCAGCCAAAACAAACGGCCATCCTGTTAATCGCCAGTGGCGCTGAGGAGAAAGTATGTGTCTAATGTTCATGATTCCCCACTTCAACGTCCAGGCGGTGAAAAGCCGCTGACTGACTAAAGTCATCCTTCAAAGTTTCCCCTTGTAGCGACACATATTCAAAAAACAGCCCTGAAAATAAACTACAGACATATACAGCACTGTACTACATACATAACATTACTTCTTCTTTTACTTTATGATGATTCACAGATGTTCACACTGCCACCTTCTGGGCTGTTATACAATCAGGGTTATGTTACTGCCATAAATTATAATAATATAATAATAATAATAATAATAATAATAATAATTCACTGTGGTTATGTAATGTTAGATGTTAGAAAATACTGTTTCTATTAGTATAGTAACTTGTTTATAATCAAATCAAAAAGATAATGACTTCAACATTATTTCAATTAACATTTGTGACCCTGGACCACAAAACCAGTCATAAGGGCCAATTTTTTGAAATTGAGATTTATACATCATCTGAAAGCTGAATAAATAAGCTTTCCATTGATGTATGGTTTGTTAGGACAATATTTGTCCGAAATACAACTATTTGAAAATCTGGAATCTGAGGGTGCAAAAAAATCTAAATATTGAGAAAATCGCCTTTAAAGTTGTCCAAATTAAGTCCTTAGCAATGCATACTACTACTAATAATACATTTTTAATATATTTACGGTAGGAAATTTACAAAATATCTTCATAGAACATGATATTTTTGGCATAACAGAAAAATCGATAATTTTGACCCACAACGAATTGTTGGCTATTGCCACAAATATACCCGTGCGACTTATGACTGGTTTAGTGGTGCAGGGTCACATTTATTTAAACAATATTATAATTATTATGTGGGTCAAAGACATCACATGCATATTTTTGTGTCCTAGTGCATTATTTCCTTTTAAAAATATTTGATAAATTCATGGCATATATATATCATTTTATTCTATAAAAACTATTTAGTTTGTATTGTATTCATTTTTAGTAAATTTAAACAATACATGTTTTGTTATCTTAAACCTCCAAAATGTCAGGTGGTGCAACTGTCAGAACAAATGAACATACTAAGAAAACTATTTAAAATGGTGTCTTGACAGTAAAAAAATTTCAGGTTTGAAACCTTTCATATAAACACATTTTAACAATATCAGTAGTTTTAAAGCTGTTAAAACTTTTGTCCAGCAATTTGTATATTCTCAAATGTCAGGGTGGGACAACTGCAAACACGGCTCTTTTATTATGAATTGACAAGGTAATAAGAGTAAATATGATAATGCATCATCCAGAGGAGCCCAACTAATCCTTGTGCAGTGTGAAAAGGTTTGTAGATCTCTCTCAAATACTGACAAAAACTGCTCATTTCAAATAGGTTGGTTCACTTTCCATGTCAGGTGGTACAACTACAGTACATACATACAACTATTTGGTTATAACACGACATAAAAAGTCAAAAAATTAATTTAAACACTTTGAAATGTTATTTAACAACTGAAACTTGTTTAAACGCATTGTTTATGACTCAAAAATATGCATTACATCAATACTGAAAAGTTTTTTTTTTTAAAGATTTATTTGTCAATGACCCATATAATTATTTCCAATCATTTATACTGTTGCTCCGATCAGGATGATGCATAGTATACAAGACCTTGAATTTTAATGCAATAAAGAGGCGTGCATTGTAAAATCTATTGTATCCGAATCAGTTTCTGTTAGTAATCCCAGACGAAATATGTTTCATATTTCCTGCATAGTTTCGTGCATACAGAACTTTATTTTCTTAGGTCATCTACAGTAGGAACACTCATCTGAACGATTTCTGACCATTAACATTATAGTGGTCAAGATAATGCACTTATGCCTAAACATATATTCATTTTGAAATGTAGTGAATTCAGTTTGGATGCAGTCAGATCCTGTTTTAAAGAAAGAAAACCAACATAAAGATATTTTATTTTATTGTCGCAGCAGTCCTCTGGTCTCATTAAAGGTAACACCATTAACTGATACCTAAGAGAGATGCTGAATACAATCAGACAGTAAAATGACATTATTTACAAATAAATAAGCCATTAAGAAAGTCAATTATAAAATACAGTCTCTTCCTGATTTGAGGACGTCTTACTTAAATTGAATAGGCTTAATTCACCTCATTTGACAATTTCCTGTCAAGACTAAGTATTCCACTCCTACATAGTTCGTAGTTAACCTGAAAAATGAACATCTGAGAGCTAAATGTCATTCGCACACCACATCTCTGACATTTAGTCAAGGGAGAGGAATACAAAAGGACTAAGAAACTGTCGAATTCTTGTAGAAACGCAGAAGGCTTTGGATTGGCCAGGACTTGTCTTAAATTCGCCACTTCGCTACCTGTTGATCCCCAATCTCTTCTGGAAGGCATCACCATCACCCTTCGTGGCTTGCTGTGTGAAAGACAACAATGACATGTCTCACAAATTCAAACATGTTCACCATCTGCAAAAAACATAAACAGAAAGACATGCACCTTGTTGATGTCTTTGTGCCGCTCCTTGGTGATAATTTCTTCTAAGACTTCCCCATCGCCTCTTATAAGCCTGTGTAAAAATTCATCACGTTAATATTTTGTTGTCTTGTGAGCAGGTTGATAGAAACTTAGACTAGGGATTTAACACTTTACCTGGTGCGCCCTGTCTCGGGGTCGAGGACGCGGCGGATGATGCTTTGCCTAGCCTCATATTCTTCCTTTGTCATTGGCCTCTTGGTGCAAAAACTGGCCTTCTGTTCGTCAGTCATGACTACAGTAAGAGAGAAACATCATTTTATCTCCAGCGAATGTTTCCAAACACACATTTCAGTAACAGTTTACAATAAGGTTTCATTTGTTAATATTACCGGTAGTTAACTTCACTAGTTAACATGAATTGATGATGAAAAGTACTTGTAAAGCATTTATAATCTTAGTTATTGTGAATCTCAGCATTTTACTAACACATTATTAAAATCAAAAGTTGCACCTGTTAATGACCCGGTTTCACAGACAGGGCTTAGACTAAGCCATGATTAGGCCTTAGCTCAATTAGTGCATTTACTAAATTTTATAAATGTGCCTTTGAATAAAACATTACTGGTGTGCATGTTGAGACAAAACAATGGCACTAACATATTTTAAGATATTATTTTAAGATAAGTTGCTTTCAGTTAAAACTGCTTAAATATGCATTTTAGTCTGGGACTAGCTTAAGCCTTGTCTGTGAAACCGGATGTAATGGACCAGAGCTAACATGAACTAACACATGGTATCTGCAGGGTTTTTAAAGTCAATTTTAAGGGTTTTTAAATGGCCCATGTTTGGGTCAAATATGGACAAACCCATCTGTTGGGTTTAAAATTTTATTTAAAAAATGTAACCAAACGGTTGGGTTATTTGACGCATATTTGACCCAAACATGGGTTGAAACAACCCAGCATTTTTTTTTTAGAGTGCTATGACCTTTTTCAAGACCTGCACAAATAAAACTGATACCATATCAGAGGGGTAACGCAATGTCTATGGAAACATTATTAATATGTAAACTAACTGTAAAAAAACATGATTTAAACAACTTTACCGTTCAAACAATACAGGTTTTCACAAAAACAAAGTTTTATAAAATTATAAACCTCACATTTCAGCATTTTTTAAGAAAAGGGATGATTCTAAAGTATAAATTATTATATTTATATTAATTTATGCTGCGTAAAAATTCGAATTGATTTTTGCATTGATCAAAAATGCGCTGAATGAAAATGCAATTTCACTCTCTGACCGTAGGTGGCGCTTACGGAACAGCAGAAATAAAGCGTTACCCCTGTAACAGTTGCACTTTATTTTACAGTATGTGCACTTACCTAAGAAAGTACTGGTAATGTAAGGTAACTACATGGGTTAAGGTCAGGTTCATGGTTAGTACCTAGTTATTACCCAGTAACTGTAATTACTATAATGAGTACATAGTATGTACATGGGGAACAGGACTGTAAAATAAACTGCTACCCCAGTAACCTCTGTAAACAAAGCAGTTATACTTATAAACACTACTTTATTAGGCATTATACAGAGGTAATATGAAACCGTGAGCCTGTAGAATATGCAACAGCACCGCTGTTTTACTTTGAAAACATGCATCACCCAGATTTTATTTCATTAGATCATCACTTTTGATGTTTAATCATCACATTAAGGCATATCACAATAACTGGTTTTCCGTACCCAAATTTAAGACCTCTCAAAATTATAATTAAGACTTTTCTTACACAATTTAAGACTTTTCATGGCCTCTAATTCGATAAAACTTAAAACCAGCGGGACCCTGCTAACAATGAATAGTTGTAATTTTATTAACTAACGTTAAAGTTAAAGCCACAATATGTAAGTTTTCGCCGCTAGAGGTCGCTTATTCTAAACAAAGGTGTAGCTTGATGACGCCGAGATTTCGCTGAGCTTTGATTCTGCCGCAGTCGCCGCTTCCGCTTCTTACGCTCATGTGTATGTGAGGTAACGCAGCGCTGTTTTATCATATTGGATACATCTGATTGTGTTGAAAGTTATGTTATAATGCTACTCAGTGCGTTCGCTCGGCAGCTACTATGAGACACTTGTTCACACTGCAGTGAGCTAGAGCGATATTAGGCATGGTAAAACATGGTACTCCCGGTAAATCAAGAAAACCAGATTTAAACAAGAAGACTAACTGTGTTGAGCTTTATAACAATAATTAGTTTTCTGTCCATGAATGTATCCAAACAGTTTTTCCCTTGTCTAATAACGTCTTTGGTGTTTCCATGGTTTCTACAAAATAAAAAAAAAAAGGGTAAAAAGGAAAAAGGGTAATGCGGGTATGATGTCATTGATAGGCGACGCATGGAAACGGTTCGTGTCCTGGTTAAAATTGCTTATTTCTCTGGATTTAAACATTCTTGGAAACATTTGGGATAATGTAAGTACACAAGTAAACAAAATATATATAACACTGTTCTAGTGGTTTTGGGGTATTTTATTCCAAAAATCTTACATATTGTGCCTTTAATGCATTAACTAGCCTTAAAGGATTAGTTCACTCCAGAATTAAAATTTCCTGATAATTTACTCACCCCCATCTCATCCAAGATGTTCATAAATTAATAAATTATCAGGATATTTAAATTCTGGAGTGAACTAATCCTTTAAGCATGCAACCTTAATGTAAAGTGTTATCATAATTTCCTTGAGGCATTTGTGTGTATTTTGTGAGCACATACCTGGACCCTGTTCTTTAGTTTCTTCATTCTGCCAGATCGGCAGGGATGGTTGAAGCGTTACATCAGAAACAGGAGTTGATACGGAAGCTGCCGCCGCTGCTCTTTCAGCTTTCAATGCCAACTTCTTTTGCCGCTTCTTTTCCTTTTTCTCCTTTTTCTTTTCACGCTTCAGTTTCTTAACTTCTCGTCGTTTCTTTTTCTTCTTGGCCTTTTTTTCTCTGGATGGGGAAGCGGAGCTTGAAGATGATGAGGAGCTGGAGGGGCTTCTCCTTTTCATCTTTTTCTTCTCTAATTTCGGACAAGAAGACGAGTGACGTGTTATACTGTATATATGTTTATATTTTGTCTGAAGGTTCAATAAACTCTTCCACTTAAAAAAAATAATACAATTTCTGACTATTATTTCATAAGTCTGGCTTTACATGGTTAAGTAATTGATGACAGAATTTGACAGAACGAACACAGTAATCATTTTTAGGTATAATAAGAACCCATTTGTTTAAGATGCAATAGTGAGAGCAGTGTTTTCTCTTACCAGAGGAACGTTCATGCTTCTTTTCTTGGCTTGGACTGAGTCTCCTGGCGCTTGATGATGACAAGCTCTTCGATCTGCTTTCAGCATCACTCCCTCCCATGAGTAATAATCGACTTGTGAAGCTGTCAGGAAAGTACAAGTCCTGTTTAGTTACTGTTTTAAAGCAATATGATCTTTGTACAAAATGCAAATGCAATTGCTATGAAAGTGTAGGTTAAAAAACAAAATAGTGCAAAGTATACCAAATATAGAATGTTGGTAACACTTAACAATAAGGTTCAATTCATGTTTAAGCCAAAATACGGCCATAACGATGAGATTAAAAAATTGAAATTATGACTTTCTATGTCTATGGCAACATTTTGGCCCGTTTTTTTACAGACAGGGCTGAGATTAAGCCAGGATTAGGCCTTAGAACAAACCTCACTGGTTCTTGCTGAAGCTCAAACGTGCTGCGTAACACGAGAATGAACCTCATTGGTTCACGCTGAAGCTCAAACGTGCTGCGTAACACGAGAATGAACCTCATTGGTTCTCGCTGAAGCTCAAACGTGCTGCGTAACACGAGAATGAACCTCATTGGTTCACGCTGAAGCTCAAACGTGCTGCGTAACACGAGAATGAACCTCATTGGTTCTCGCTGAAGCTCAAACGTGCTGCGTAACACGAGAATGAACCTCATTGGTTCTCGCTGAAGCTCAAACGTGCTGCGTAACACGAGAATGAACCTCATTGGTTCTCGCTGAAGCTCAAACGTGCTGCGTAACACGAGAATGAACCTCATTGGTTCTCGCTGAAGCTCAAACGTGCTGCGTAACACGAGAATGAACCTCATTGGTTCTCGCTGAAGCTCAAACGTGCTGCGTAACACGAGAATGAAGCTCATTGGTTCTCGCTGAAGCTCAAACGTGCTGCGTAACACGAGAATGAAGCTCATTGGTTCTCGCTGAAGCTCAAACGTGCTGCGTAACACGAGAATGAACCTCATTGGTTCTCGCTGAAGCTCAAACGTGCTGCGTAACACGAGAATGAACCTCACTGGTTCTCGCTGAAGCTCAAACGTGCTGCGTAACACGAGAATGAACCTCACTGGTTCTTGCTGAAGCTCAAACGTGCTGCGTAACACGAGAATGAACCTCATTGGTTCTTGAGAAGCTCAAACGTGCTGCGTAACACGAGAATGAACCTCATTGGTTCTTGCTGAAGCTCAAACGTGCTGCGTAACACGGGAATGAACCTCATTTGGTTCCAAAAACGGAGGTAACTTTCAGGGTATGCAAGTAGCTATAGCAACTCACTCTCTGAACATAAGCTGCTCCAAGCAGGTTATATTCCATGGTTAGTTTGCTTAAGAGGTATTCAGATATGTGTTATATAATTAATATAGTTATATTAATATAACCAAATTTGTTATATAGTTACAGTTATACAATAATATACAATATATTAATTCTAAAGCGCTATTATAACAAGGTAATGTTTAAATGTTAATTCAATTCAAATATATTTATTATTTTATTGTCATCTCACACATGGATCTGCATTCAATTAATTAGCATCAAACAAACAATATAATCCTTATTCTCAGTGAATAAAGATTACTTATTAAACGAAGAGACTGAAAAAATTATTGCAATTATGTAAATTGCCATTAAACAAAAGGAGGAAGTAGTATGGCGCGCTTTTTCTTAGCGACTGTTTCCATGGTGAATAATCGATTCGTCGCTCTGTTGAGAATGTCTTGTGTGTTGACCGGGAACATACTCTGAGTTGTCTGAACTTACTCCCGGACTCCTTTTTGGAACCAGCATACCTCGAGTAAGCAAAGTTTGGGTTAATCAACCAAGAGTTCAAGGTATATGTGACGGTAAATTAACCCTGCTTTCTGGAATACCCCCCAGATGTGTGAGTTGATGAATGTTTATATATGAATAAAATCCTAAATTCAATCTGTTCATCATATAACGCGACCGAGTCTCTTCAGAAAATTTGGACTAAACCGCTCAATTCATATGGATTAGTTTTAGGATCTCTTTATGAACTTTTTGAAGCGTCAAAGTGGTAGTTGTGTTTGTGTAAGAAAAATATCCATATTTAACACGTTATAAAGTAAAATATCTAGCTTCCTTCAGACCACCTTCCGTATTCAATTTACGAAGAAAGCGTAACGTCTCTCGCTGTTCAAAACGCTTACGCTACGTCCGATGTCATACGTCGCGTCAGTTACGCTTTTTTCGTAAGATAGATATTTTACTTTATAACGTGTTAAATATGGATATTTTTCTTACACAAACGCATCGCATCAGAAGGCCTTCATTAACCCCCCGGAGCCGTGTGGATTACGTTTATGATGGATGGATGCACTTTTTTGAGCTTCAAACTCGTAGGCCCATTCACTGCCATTATAAAGCTTGGAAGCGTCAGGATATTTATTAATATAACTCCGATTATGTTCATCAGAAAGAAGGTCATATACATAGGACGGCTTGAGTAAATCTTGGGTTAATTTTTATTTTAAAGTGAACTAATCCTTTAATAACAGAATTTTCATTTTTAGGTGAACCATCATATAATTTCGACGTTTTAATCTAATTATTTTTTAAGATTTTCTAATAATTTCGGTTTTAGCCCATAATCTCATGCTGAAATGGGCTTCCATACACAAGTGTGTGTGCAAGAAAAGTAAGATAAATATCCTAAGCAGCCCCTCATATTAGTGAAATTGGTTACAAAGAAAACCAAATTGTGAAAATGATCTATAATAATTATTATAATATCTGACAAGGTAACTGTAAAGCTCAGTAAAGCACTTTCTTGCTGGTTTAGCCGATACTTCCTGTACGCTGCCACCTGTTGTTTTGGAGAACAATACAACTGCGAGTACATCTTTATAAACTCCTCGAGTGTTTAGGGAAGAACGCGTAAAGTCGAAAGCATAAATAAAGCTGTAGAACCGCAGAAAGTGCGCGTATTGGAACAGGCCCTGAATTGAGTATTACAATGTTTCCCGGCCTCTACTAATCTGATATGAAATGCCGACAGCACATGCTTCATCTTACCCAATAAATAACGCTCATTAATACTTACTCGTCCACCACTCCAGAATGTATTTTCTTTCTGCTTTCTAACAAGACCTGAAGAGAGCAGTAATCGTGCACGCTGCAGTGTCAACAACAGTATGCCGGATATCTGGTTTCGTCATTTTTCAAAATTAAAGCTCCAGGCGTAAAAACAAAATAAATAATAATAATATACAGTACCGGTCAAAAGTTTGGAAATTCGTAATGTTTTTGGAAGAAGTCTCTTATGCTCATCAAGCCTGTATTTATTTGATTAAAAAATACAGGAAAAAAAAAAATATTATTTTGAAATATTATTAAAATTTAAAATAATGGTTTTCTATTTAAAATATTTATTTCTGTGATCAGAGCTGAAACAGTTGTGCTGCTCAACATATATATATATATATATATTTGTAATAATATACTCTACCATCCAAAAGTTTGGGGTCAGTAATTTTTTCTTTCTTTTTTTTTTGTAAGAAATTAAAACTTTTATTCAGTAAGGATGTGCACATTGATAAAAAAAAATAAATAAAAAAAAAGTCATAGTAAAGATATACAGTGTTAGAAAATATTTCTATTTCGAATAAATGCTAAACGTTTTTAGTATCACAGGATCCAAAAAAAATAAAATAAATAAATTAAGCAGCACAACTGTTGATAAAAAAAAATCCAACACTGATAATAAATCATCATATTAGAATGATTTCTGAAGGATCATGTGACACTTAAGACTGGAGTAATGATGCTGAAAATTCAGCTTTGAATTATATTATGAATTAAATTACATTTTAGAGTATATTAAAATAGAAAAGCATAATTTTAAATGGTAATAATATTTCAGAATATTACTGTATTTTTAACCAAATAAATGCAGCCTTGGTGACTTCTTTTGAAAGACATAAAAAAAAAAAAATAGTAAAGTTTCCAAACTTTTGACCAGTACTGTAAAAATACTATATTATATATATATATTCAATAATGTGCTTTAAATTTACTTTTGTAAATGCATTTGGTTGACGTATTTATCCAAAGTGACTTATATTGCATTCAAGGTACATTTTCATGCATGCCCTAGATATTGAACCTACAACCTTTGCGTTGCTAGCGCCATGAACTACATAAATATCAATAAACTCCATAATCATAATATAAATAAAAATACAACCATACTAATTCCTACATTTTAACAAAACACTTTATGGATTCAAATAAAACACGAGTTTACATATGATGCTTTTAATTTCATGTCTGGAAGGCGTTACATGTTAGTATGCAAAGTAGTTATGATTTCGGTTAAACACCGGAACATACAGCACCATCTTGGCAAGATTTTTCATCTAACATCAGTTGAATTTTCTCTCATTCTCTGAGTGTAAACAAGTTCTGCATTTCCCTATTATCATCACTCTTTGCACCCCCAAAGGCCAGATAAGTTGGGAATAAATAAAATAAAAGAAGTGATGGATCAATTCAGTCACAAATATTTTTAGATGAATAAACAGTCATTGCAATGGTCATTTGGTCAGTTATCTTGCAACTATTGACCAGCATTGGCCATGTGACTCATTCCACACATTCATATCTGTGCTGCAGGAACCTAAAGGTAAATGCAACAACACTGTCTCACCACTGCACTAGAACATTTCTTATACGTTTCTTATTTCTTCTTAATAAATATGCTTCAGAACATCTGGCCATATCCTATTTTCGTATTTAAACATACAAAATGCTGAAAAAGCAAAACTGTAACAGTGTATAAACAAAAGCGAAACATGTGTCTAATGTTTGGCGAGGTAACTGAAAAAAAATATACACTTAATAATATATATATTTTGTTTAAAATATCTGAATGAAAAAGCACATTCATTTTCTCAAACCCTTGAATATGAAATTCTTGAATATGAATATCATGAATATGATATATATATATATTATATGTGTGTATGTATGCGTATGTATGTATGTATGTATGTATGTATGTATATGTATGTGTGTGTATATATCTATATCTGAACAAAAATAGCATTTAAAGAAATTGCCTTTCCACTTGGAGACCCTCAAAATAAAGTGGGAGTGTGGAATGTGAAGCGAGCGGAGAATGAGGACGTTATGAGGACGCTACCATCCGCACACGCTGAGGGGGGGTTAAAATGACATTTTTTGCGGCCTTGATGGTATTTTTCATCAGCATGGCTACAGTCATTGGTCCAACACCGCCTGGAACTGGAGTGATGAAGCTGGCCTTCTTTCTAACGCCTGTGGAGACACATTACAAGTCATGTCAAAAAGCTTGCATGCATGCATATTTACAGTACAGTTGGACAAACTGGAGTGTCTTAATAAACTCATATCCAGTTGCAAGCATCAACAACAACAAAAATTATGCTAAACCCCTCTTCTTGTTGTCCCATTAACTCATGCCTTGATTAAAGGCACAATATGTAATTTTTCGCCGCTAGCGGTCGCTTATTCTAAACAAAGGGGTAGCTTGATGACGCCTTGATTTCGCGGAGCTTTTATTCTGCCGCAGACGAGCGCTTCCGCTTCTTCCACTCATGTGTAAAGTTATGTTATAATGCTACTCTGTGCGTTCGCTCGGCGGCTACTATGAGACACTTGTTCACACTGCAGTGAGCTAGAGTGATATTAGGCATGGTAAAACATGGTACTCGCGGTAAATCAAGAAAACAAGATTTAAACAAGAAGACTAACTGTGTTGAGCTTTATAACAATCATTAGTTTTCTGTTGATGAATGTATCCAAACAGTTGCTCACCTGTCTAATAAAACATAATATATTAAAGCGTCTTTGATGTTTCCATGGTTTCTACAAAATAAAACCAGAAATCGAGGGTAACGTGGGTACGATGTCATTGATAGGCGACGCATGGAAACGGTCCGTGTCCTGGTTAGAATTGCTTATTTCTCTGGATTTAAACATTCTTGGAAACATTTGGGATAATATAAGTGCACAAGTCAACAAAACACTGTTCTAGTGGTTTTTGGATATTTGAATCCAAAAATCTTACATATTGTGCCTTTAAAATACATTTAGAAGAAGAAGAATGGACATATTAAACTTAGTTACAGTATTTTTTAGATGATGAATGCTTGGTAACAATTCAATTAAACTAAAAGGGAATGCAATTGTCATGATGTAACTGTGTCTTGTTTCTTTTTACCTGTGCACAAGAATCAACACACCAAAAAACATGGTTTTTGCTTGGTAAAAGGTGGTTATAGTGCTATATAGATATATTTAACACTGCGTAATGCAATAGACATCATTCTAATCAATGCAAGTCAATGGGAGATTTTCAAACAATACTCTTAAAATTCCTTAAAGAGGATCTATTATGCCCTTTTACAAAGTCTTGGTTTTGTTTTTGGCTCTACTAGAATAGTTTTTCATGCTTTAAATGTTCAAAAAACACATTATTTTCCCCATAGTCTCCATTGTTGCGGCTCCTCTCTTCCCAGTCTGTCAGTAACGCTCTGTTTAGTTCCTGTCTCTATGAAGCCCCTCCTTCTGAAAAGCACAATGTGCTCTGATTGGCCGGCTGGAGTAGTGTGTTGTGATTAGTCGAGTGCTTCGAGCATATTTGGGAAATGTCCCGCCCCTTACTATAACTAAGCTTCAACACACTACTAACTAACTCAACCAGGCCCCGCCCCTTTATTCTGCGTATGAATTATTAAATGAGGAATATTGTGACGTGTTCGTTCCCGGAAGAAAACTCAAGACTACAATGGAGGCGTTTCAGAGAGTTCAGAAATACTGACACTGATATAGAGAAGAACTTTACAGAGCTTTTTCATGCTCAAACAGCATCATTACACACTAAAGAAAGATGAACATGGAAAAAAGCATAACAGGTCCTCTTTAATTAAGACACCCAGATATTTACTGTTTAGAATCATCACTGTTGCCTTGCAAGCGCAAAGATTAAATTAACTGAAGCATTTGGCCTATTATTGACCGACTACAGAAAAAATAAATAAATAATAAAAAAATAAATAATAATAATAATAATAATAATAATAATAATAATTCACACTACTAGTTGTGCTTCCTTCTTACCTTCAAAGTCCACGTCACCAACAAGTCTGTTTTTCCCAGTCAAGGGGTCCAATATTCTGTTGATACCAACATCTATAACAGCTGCGCCCTCCTTTATCATATCAGCAGTGATGAGGTTAGGAATACCTGAAGGAGTTAATAGTGTTCGTCAATCTGGCTCTCTGTGAGCACCACCCAGGAATGCATGGCGGTAAACATGCAAGAAGATAAATTTAATTTGCAAACCTGCAGCAGCAACAATGATGTCAGCGATTTTAGTGTGCTGACGGAGCTGTTCTTTGGGAGTGTAACGGTGGGAGATGGTCACTGTGGCATCACCTGAAACAAAAGAGCCAATTATACTAATTGCCTAACCAAACCTCATCAGAAATGCACATGAAATGCTCCACACAGACGCACCTCCCGGCCGCTCATGTCTTCCGTCTGTGTGCAACAGCATTGCAATGGGCATTCCAACGTTCTTGGAGCGACCGGCCACCAGCACATTCTTACCCAGCGTCTGTATGCCTACACGAAAAAAGATTCAGTGAACAGATGAGTTTACAGCCAGGACCAATAATGTCTGAATACTTGATTCTGACTGGCATTAATGCACAGCTAGTTAGAGTGTGTCAGTTTAATCACCATTCTATATTAATGCACACTCACACACACACACAAACTCTCTAACACGCACACATACACACACTCCCTCTCTCTCTCTCACACACGCACACCCTCTCTCGCACACACACACGCACACCCACCCTCTCTCGCGCACACGCACACCCTCTCTCGCGCACACGCACACCCTCTCTCGCGCACACACACACACCCTCTCTCTCTCTCACACACGCACACCCTCTCTCGCGCACACGCACGCACACCCTCTCTCGCGCACACGCACGCACACCCTCTCTCGCGCACACGCACACCCTCTCTCGCGCACACACACACACCCTCTCTCTCTCTCACACACGCACACCCTCTCTCGCGCACACGCACGCACACCCTCTCTCGCGCACACACACACACACACACGCACACCCTCTCTCGCGCGCACACACACACACCCTCTCTCGCGCGCACACACACACACACACACACCCTCTCTCGCGCGCACACACACACACGCACACACACACACACACACACACACACACACACACACACACCCTCTCTCGCGCGCGCGCGCGCACACACACACACACACACACACACACACACACACACCCTCTCTCGCGCGCGCACACACACACACACACACACACACACCCTCTCTCGCGCGCACACACACACACGCACACACACACACACACACCCTCTCTCGCGCGCACACACACACACACACACACACACACACACACACACACACACACCCTCTCTCGCGCGCACACACACACACACCCTCTCTCGCGCACACACACACACACACACACACACGCGCACACCCTCTCTCGCGCACACGCACACACACACACACACGCACACCCTCTCTCGCGCACACACACACGCACACCCTCTCTCGCGCACACACACACGCACACCCTCTCTCGCGCGCACACACACACACCCTCTCTCGCGCACACACACACACCCTCTCGCACGCGCACACGCACACCCCCTCTCTCGCACACACACACACACACACACACCCACCCACACAAACACTCTCTCTCTCTTAAAATAATAAATAATTGCAAAATAATAAAACCAACATGAAAATGAATCGTGATAAAATCATGAATCGTGATTTTCCTGAAAAAAATCGTGATATGATATTTTTGCCATATCGCCCACCCCTATAACTAGATGGTTGCTTACTGGCTCAAGTCTATGATTATTTGGGTCTGATTATTTGTTCACTCATTTTAGTATCGGCCAGCTGAAAATAACACGAGTACGGAGCCCCTAAAGGGACATGGTGAAATTATTGGAATTATGATGTGCGATCCATAATGTATTTCTCACCTGTACGTTTTATAATTTCCCAAACCCCCCAGGGAGTGGCAGGCAACATAGTTGACTGATCCAGGCACATGCGACCGACATTGACCACATGGAAACCATCAACATCTTTTCCTGGGCAGACGGCATTACATACCCGTCGCTCATCGATGTGATCTGTGTATGAGAGGGAACAATTTGAAAGAATTTGTCAATTACACAGTATAACTGGAAAAATCCAAGTCCGGATAAAGCTTGTATGTACTTTTCAGAAACTCTGGACTAAACAGAACTAAAACACAAACAGGTTTGAAATTACCATCAAGTCACCATTCAGCTTTAAGCCTAATACAATTATTTCTAAAACCCAGTTCACAGCGCTGATAATGTAAAATGTCCAATAACCAACAACTAAAGAGGCACATCAACTGTTTATATAGACTATGTTATTATCATTATCTAAAATTAAAACTAAATGTAGAGCTGCAACTTAATCCTAAATGACAGCGATTCGGCTCGGTTTATTAAACCTTTGACAAGCCAGATCACAGTGAACATTCAGATCTGCGTTCTTATCCAGAGAGAGCCGTTGTCATGTGTAGGTATGAAACCACACAGTATCATTATACAATAATTCAAATTATCACAGAAGAACTGGGATAAAAGTTTATATTTCGGATACACACCGATCAGGCATAACATTATGAAGTGAATAACACTGATTATCTCTTCATCACGGCACCTGTTAGTGGGTGGGATATATTAGGCTGCAAGTGAACATTTTGTCCTCAAACTTGATGTGTTAGAAGCAGGAAAAATGGGCAAGCGTAAGGATTTGAGCGAGTCTGACAAGGGCCAAATTGTGATGGCTAGACGACTGGGTCAGAGCATCTCCAAAACTGCAGCTCTTGTGGGGTGTTCCCGGTCTGCAGTGGTCAGTATCTATCAAAAGTGGTCCAAGGAAGGAACAGTGGTGAACCGGCGACAGGGTCATGGGCGGCCAAGGCTCACTGATGCACATGGGGAGCGAAGGCTGGCCCGTGTGGTCCGATCAAACAGACGAGCTACTGTAGCTCAAATTGCTCAAGAAGTTAATGCTGGTTCTGATAGAAAGGTGTCAGAATACACAGTTCATCGCAGTTTGTTGCGTATGGGGCGGCATAGCCGCAGACCAGTCAGGGTGCCCATGCTGACCCCTGTCCACCGCCGAAAGCGCCAACAGTGGGCACGTGAGCATCAGAACTGGACCACGGAGCAATGGAAGAAGGTGGCCTGGTCTGATGAATCACGTTTTCTTTTACATCACGTGGATGGCCGGGTGCGTGTGCGTTGTTTACCTGGGGAACACATGGCACCAGGATGCACTATGGGAAGAAGGCAAGCCGGCGGAGGCAGTGTGATGCTTTGGGCAATGTTCTGCTGGGAAACCTTGGGTCCTGCCATACATGTGGATGTTACTTTGACACGTACCACCTACCTAAGCATTGTTGCAGACCATGTACACCCTTTCATGGATACGGTATTCCCTGGTGGATGTGGTCTCTTTCAGCAGGATAATGCACCTGCCACAAAGCAAAAATGGTTCAGGAATAGTTTGAGGAGCACAACAACGAGTTTGAGGTGTTGACTTGGCCTCCAAATTCCCCAGATCTCAATCCAATCGAGCATCTGTGGGATGTGCTGAACAAACAAGTCTGATCCATGGAGGCCCCACCTCACAACTTACAGGACTTAAAGGATCTGCTGCTAACATCTTGGTGCCAGATACCACAGCACACTTTCAGGGGTCTAGTGGAGTCCATGCCTCGTCGGGTCAGGGCTGTTTTGGCAGCAAAAAGGGGACCAACACAATATTAGGAAGGTGGTCATAATGTTATGCCTGATCGGTGTAAACACTGATGTCTACGTTAGCGATCAAAATAGAGTAAATCACATTTTGCATGTAACTTGACGCTTCAAATATCGATTACATTGTTACAACAGTAGGGGGCGACAAGTGACTTTGAATCATTCACTCAGAAGATTTGTTCAAAAACGCTGATTCATCCAGAAGAGTCATTGAATCATTCACTCAAACTGATTTTTTTTAATAACTGAAATTAATTAAATATTTTAAATAGACTGCAGCAATTAACATTTTGTTAGAATCTGAGGTAAATTACATGTAATTTCTTTTAGCTGTCTGTTCAGAATCGTGGGAGAATCATAATCTCTATTTTTTACTAAAAGTATTAAAAACATTTCTGTTAATTGAAATAAAGCTGAAATAAAACTTAAAAAAAAGAAAGAAAAAAAAAGTACATTAAATGAAAATTTTAAATGTTGCCTTGGCAACTAAAATAAGTTGAAGGACTAAAATTATTAACTGGAAATAAATTAAACAAACTGAAATAAAAATAAATTAAACATTATATATATATATATATATATATATATATATATATATATATAAAAAAGAATAACATTACAAAAGGAAATAACAGAATTACTAAAAATATAAAACTAAAATTAAAAACACAAAATGACTAAAAACAAAAATAAAAGCTAAAATAAACACTGGTTATGGGCAGTAATCTTCTGTTAACCTACCAGGAAGTGGTAGTTGTACCAACAGACCATCGACTCTGTGGTCAGAGTTGAGTTTTGTGATAAGGTCAAGTAGCTCCTCCTCACTGATATTAGAAGGCTTCAAGATGGTCTCGCTACTAATGCCTACAGAGAACAGAAAAGAACAGAGATTCAATACAGTGTAATGAAAAGATCAATAAGGGCAAAATGCTGGATTACACGATTTTTGCGTTGACAAGTTGATGCTAGTTGCCAAAACCTGCAGATTTTGGACAGTCCAGCTGGCACACTTCACAGAAAATCGCGTAGTGTACGACAGGCACAGATTCGTGCACGTGATTCTCTAGCTTTAGACTATGATTGCATCCAGTTGGAGGAAATCAAACTTCTCTGACAGAACACATAGGCTACTCTGTTGGTGTACTGTTTCACACACACTATGTAGTAGGGAAGTATTTGATTTCGGACGCAGTGATTTTGTTTTCATTTGTTGCACTTCTCCTAGCAACCAGACGCATGTTTCTGCATGAGCTTCTTGTCTTTGGAATGACTTGATGAAAGTTTAGTAGTGTGTCTTTAGTGCATGACGCCCAGTTTTTCCTCTGTGTATGATGCCTAGTGTTTTAAAATCTGTGCAGAGTTTAAAAGCTATGTAGTGTATTCCAGCCTCAATACAAAAAAAACAAAAAAACATGCATTTATGAGAACATATTAATGCCAATAGGGCTCCAAAAAAGGCCCCTCACCAGCGTGAGGACCTGTAAAGAGTCATATGTAGACTCAAAATAGATGTGCATACTGTATACAGCCAACAGGTGAAAGTGACACTCATCGCTTACATACTACAGCAATACTGAGCTCAGCAAGACTCATGGCTGCTTTACAGTTACTATCCTTTCCAAAAGTTAAAAAATGCATTTCAAGCATTAAAGCGTTAGTTCATACAAGACACCGTTTTTATATCTGAAGTCTCTCTGTACATTCTTACAACACAGACGTCCTAAGCATGTAAATGGTTATTCGTTTAAAGTCAGGAATTTCCCAAGCTTATTAAAAAGTTACGTTCATATTCATTACAGTAGTGAACATCAGATCAGTTGACAGATGAGACACTTCAGCGTATGTATTACATGTCAAAGTGCGCATTCTGAAATCAGAATAAAGATGTACAGTCAAACCAAAATTTATTCAGACACCTTTAACATTTTCTCACATTATCAGAGTTTATTCTCTATAGTTTAGAAAATGGTAATAAAATATGACAAGAACTCAGAGTTAAACTGTGTCGGATCAAATTCATCTTGATAATGTCAGATAACTTTGATAGAAAGGGATGTAATGGATTACAATCAACCAATCAGCTGTTAGATTTAAGTACACAATCAGATAATACCAATTTAGCTCAACCAATGACCAAGCAATGCTTCATTTTGTTCAGTCTGTGGTGTCAAAGGTCGCATTAGCAATTAAAGAAAAAACACTGAAGCAAAGCATGGTCAGGTCAAAGTGTCTGAATCATTTTGGTCATACATTTTTTTACATTTAATTATTTTTGGTTTGACTGTATGCCTTGTAACCTGAAATGGCCTTGTACTGTTGTGTTTATGTATTTATGTTGTGTTATATTGTTTTTATTCATACAGTAGGCTAACTGCAAATGTTTCAACAATGATTCCGTTAACAGCACGCATTTCAGTTACTGATTTAAATGATGTTTAAATAATAATTAATTTAACAACATAGCATACATAACACTTTACTCATATGGAAACTGTAAATGCCATAAATGTGTGTTGTCTTTAAGGGCCTGTTTACACCTGGTCACTTCATGTGTTTAGATGTTGCTCAATCAGGAAATAAAATACATGCATCACAACTTATTCAGACAAATAACGCTGACTGCTTTCCGAGATGATGCATGGCAAACTTTGAATTTTAATACAATAGTGTGCAATATAGTAATAGAGGCTTGTGTTAATATTTATTGTATAAGCTATTCAAATCCATTTATGCAGCTTAACACAGATATGTTAATGTTTAATATTTCCTCCATAATTATATACATAAGGAAATGTGTGTTTGGTCAGTTACCTGTGTCGGCAGTGTGCAGTAGACACACCCACATTACCGATTTCAATACATCTCCGAAAAGAACATAAACATTACAGATAACATCTGAAGTAACTATTAATTTACATACATATATCGTAAAACTAATCCTGTGAGACCGAGACAATTTTAGGTCAATGTTTTGGCTGTAAGTCAATGATGCCCTCTGTCGGTAGGGAATAGTAAGATGGCCGCTCGAACACTTCCGGTGGCTTCTCCGCCTGATGGCAGTTTAGAACGTCATGAGCAATCCAGTCATTTATAGAGATCAGTGTGTGTAACACGTAATACGCATGTGCATGACATCAACGTTTTCACTAATTCGCGTTTTTGTAGTTTACAGAGGCGATAACAGTATCATTTTTAAAAACCTGCACTTTGAAACCCATTTTCAAACGTTTGCGTTTTCAGGCCCCAAAACGAACGGCCAAAACGCATAAGTTTTTAGTTGAAAATGGTGTCGTGTAAACGCCCCCTAATGTTGCTTTTTATTAAACTTTGTGCAGTGTGGTAGTTTTTTCGTTACTCAGAGACCGTATCTTACCCACTTCTGCTGCTGCACGGGTCTTATTGAGAACGTAAGAGTGACTGGCTGGATTGTCACCCACTAACACTACGCTCAGGTGAGGCCGTCGGTTTCCAGCGGCAACCCACTGCTCCACGTCATCACTCGCCTCGTTGCGGATCTGCCGTGCCAGTTTCCTGCCGGAGATGATCACAGCCTCTTGTCTGGAAAACAAAAGGTCAAGCATTGGAGGGCAAAAATTCACTGCAAATAACTACATTTTTTTTTCCGGTGGAATTGATCTGTTCATACAATGTCCTCCAACAATCCGGATACCAGCGATTGACCCTGGGAGTCATAGCTGTGGTCTAAAGATAAGCTCTGTGCTGGTGTGATAGACTAGTCTAAATGAAGACATACGGACAATAACTGAAGATAACAGGCCAGAGCATTCTTGTTTTCCCCACTCATTTTGTAAGGAGAGACTTCTAAATTATTATGTCCCTCCCTGTAAAAACTTTTATCAATGTGATGTGACAAAAGTTTCGATTGATCAGTTAGTTGCGCATGATGACATTTGCGTTAGTTCTCAAATGAAAGGCTGTAAAATTGCTCGGCATAAGCTCTATACCATACATTACAAACTGTATGAAGAGTGGTAGATATACATAGCACGCAAAGTCAAGGGTTCTAGTACCGGAGAATGCGTGAATTGATAAAACGCATATTTTGATTGATTGAAATCTGTTGATTTTGATAAAAGCGTCTGCCAAATGCGTAAATGTAAACATTAAGTGGCTTATATTTAACCCGAACGACAACCATTAACTATGGAAGATTTAAGAATCCACAAATTGGTTTCTCATGATTATGACATGACATAAAATTTGCTTTTCCCATGATCACGCCACGACATAGAAGTTAATTTCTCAAGATTTCGAGTTGTTTTGACTAGTTTTTTCTTAGTCTGGACTGGAGCAGTGTTGGGTAAAGTAATTAATTACTAGCTACTAATTACATCTTCAACAGAGTAATTAGATTACTGTACTAATTACTCTCTCTAAAAAGTATTGGATTACTTATTACTTTCTAAACCCCAGATCAACACGACCAGTTGAACAATACAAGGATAGACACGAAACTGCACTTTTAATTCTTTCAAATAAAACAATATACAATTGCAGAAATTATTCTTGAAATGACCAAAGTATTTAAAGGGAGAAGGTTATTAAAAACATACATTTTAACATTCAATTTTATTGTTAAATCCACTGTTGTTTTTATATAAAATGGTTCTAGTCTATACAGTATTTAAAACAATTACATCAGAAGTAACAAATTAAACTACAGAAAAATTAAGCGTAATCCCTTACTTTACTTTTTCAAGGGAAAAGTAATAAATCACAGTAATTACATCCAACGCTGGTCTGGTGGTAGCAAAAGACATCACTAATACTGCTTTATTTTACACAGAAAACACTTTGAAAGCATGAAACGGAAGTAGCGATAGTCTTTTCCCCCTATTATAACGTACATATGAGTAAAACGGCTTCTCCAGCGAGAAAAAAATCTGGGCGGGACTTTATTTTGTCCCGATTGGATTATTGTGGTTTGCTATTGGTGGATCTAATGTGAGTGACCGGTTGCCCCGCCTTCGCGCTAGTAAACACGTCATCCGAATTGATATGTCATTGCAAGAGTGTAAGTTTTTTATTTGATTATTATTATTTAAGATTAAGAAAGGACATGAATTAAAAAAAGTGCAAGGATAAAAAAAAATAATAATACTGATATTCCATAAAAATAAAATTTGTCGATTTTGATTTCATGGTGACTTTAATTTACGCCTCAGTCACGCGTATTCTGTCAGCACCGCTTAATTAATTCCACTAAAATCACCGACGACGCGGAGCATAAATGAAAACGGGTATGTGCTCAATTTGCGCAATCATGCATAAACGATCACTAAATCATCAGCACATGGGCACTGAAATTAGAAGCAGAGAGGGGTCCCTCTGTCGAAACTTGATGCCGGCTGCTTGCAAGCAGTTTGTGACATTACATCAGCCGCGCGAGATCCGGCAGCCGGCGAGCCGCTCGGGGGCGCGCAAATGAAGTGAACAATTAAACCGGCGTTTGTTACATAACTAAACCATCGAGAGAAAGTCGCAGATGACATGCTTTTTATAAAGAAGCCACGTGAAACAGTGAGAGAATTACAACAGAGGAAGCCTATTAATAATAAAGAGTTACAGCTAAATGACAAGCAGTTTATCGAGAGCGGATCAACGCAGCGACATTAGTAACTCGAGCTTATTCTATAAACGAATGAGAGAAGACACTTACCTTGAAGATGACAAATGGAAACTACATGCCTGATGAGAATGCCGGTATAGTTTCCGCAATGCCCGGAGTGTAGCCATGGTGCGTAATATAAATAAATAAGAGTTAAATACTGAAAACAGCTAAAACGTACATACGTACGTGACCCAAAACAGACCAGGTGGAAATAAGGCAGAAAGGTGTGCAGACTAAATTTTAGTGTCCGTTTTAACCCCGATCCCCCTATGTGTGGCTATAGCGTGGCTATAGCGTCACTACATGATCCTAGATGAGAAAATACCGCCCTCTATCCGAACGCGCATGCTCAGTTTACTATAAGGTTTTAGCCATAGATATACATATAAATAGATTCCTCATCCGTCATATTGGAACGGTCAAAATAGGTCCGTGAACATTCGAGAGCAAGTTGACTGCATAGACTTCAGCAGATATTTATTTTTATTAATTTATGTTTAATTTCTATTGCTTTAGATGTTTTGTGAATTACTTTTTCTTTCTAGACTATCTCTGTTTACCGTATCTGTATGAAAATATATACTTTATTGCCTTGCTCTGCATCGAGTTTCCTGTTTTTTTGTGGGGGGTTTTGTGATATGTATCCCCTGTAATCTTTGTTTAATAAAAAAAACTTCAGCAGATGATTTTGCTAAACTAACTCAATACAAGACTAAGGCGTCAGCTAACGGGTCATTAAAAAGTTATCATAGTAAAAGCAAAAACATTAAAAGTACAATAGTAAAAACATGTAGTTAGTTAATACATATAAAAGCACAAACTAACACATTTCCACCTGTGAAGAAAAGTATCCCATTTCTTCGAGAATTTAAATCTCGACAGTTTCACGAGAAGCTGTGGCATCATTGATTCCTACTGTGAGTGACGACACGCTGACCGTTGCAAGATGGCGGGAGCGCCGACGTGTCGAAGCGCTCGAATGTCGGTCTACGTGTGCACATCTATGGTTTTAGCAGCCAGGGGGATTTTGACTTACAGTTTTAAAAATATTTTTTAGGTAATTATAGTAATAAGTACCGAACAATTGTAACAATATCCGATCCGTATAGATGAGGAGGTTTTCCATGAGTCTGCACGTAACGGAGAGCTTTATTTCTGTGGTTTCATTATATCACTTATAGGGAACCAATCGTTGACATTTCCTGAATCTGTCTACTACGCCTATCTTTCGTCTGTAAAACATCGAACTTCGAAGAGTACTTCTGAATGGTGTTTAAAGGCCTTTAAGGAATTAACTTTACCTCAGTAGTAATTCGCATCACCGTCTAAAAGTTATTTAAGAAGAAGAAAAGAAGCGGATATGAGTTTCTTATTGTAAGTATTTAGCCGATGCGACGGTTTATTCTTTCTTCCCCTAATCGCATATTGCAGATATATGTAATATGGAAGTTCAACCATCAAAAAAATAAACCAAATAACATTTCTGATAACGTTCCGATAACATTAAACTTTTAAACTAATAACATTTCCGGTCGACATGTCTGTTCCTCTGTTCGGAATATGGCGTAAACATATGCTCTGTTCAATACACAGCATGAAAAGTTCCTTCAATTTGGATATGGAAGATTTTTTGCTAAAGAATCTGTGATCCATCTTTTCTTTGAATGTTGATTTATTTGAGAATGTTTTGGGTTGGATGTCTCTAACTTAATTTCTAGGCTGTTTGGAACATTAATACAAATTGTATCTGTATCTGTACAAATCTGTATGGTGTCATATTCTTTTTTTTTTGTACAGGATTCCAAAAGTAAAACTTTTCTTTTCTCATACAACATTTTATTTTACTAAATAAGGTCCAAAAATATCACATTAATGTGAAGAAATGGGCTAAAGGTAAGCCTAATTGAGAACATTTTATAAAAGAAATTAAACAATATGGCACTATAGATGATATTAGAAACAAAAAAGAAAAAAAGACTTACAAAGCATTCGTCACTTTAACTTCTGGCATTAATTGTTTTCCCTTATGCACTCCTCATATATGTATATTTGTTTTCATATTTGTTGTGAGTTGTATATGTTTGTACAAATTTTGTATATTTTCTGTAAAAAACAAAAAAAAGCACGAAAAGTTTGACTCAGCGTGTTTTGAATTGTACATCTTCTTTTCAGTTCTTACCCTCGTGTTCTGTTGATATATATTGTGTAATCAGTTTTAACCACATCTCTGCATTTTTCCCTCTTGATACAATATGTGACTTTTTTTATTATTATTATTGTAGTGGAAACCGTTCATCAAAGACATTCAAGCCCAAGAAAAATATCCCAGAAGGCTCTCACCAGTATGAGCTGCTGAAACATGCGGAGGCCACTTTAGGAAGTGGCAATCTTCGAGCGGCTGTGATGTTACCAGAAGGAGAAGACCTTAATGAATGGATTGCAGTCAATAGTGAGTGTGTATGGAAGTATTTTTGAGAAAATAATTGATTTAAATCATGATTATACCATTTAATCCTTACCCATTTATTTCAGCTGTGGACTTTTTCAACCAGATCAACATGCTCTATGGCACGATCACTGAATTTTGCACAGAAATCAGCTGCTCTGTTATGTCTGCGGGGCCCAGGTAAAACAATACAGCGTCTCTTCAATGCTTTTGTATTTTCCCTTGAACAAAATAACAAAGGAAGTTTTGAACTTTAGTGGTAAAAAAGTGGTAGTATACATGATTATGCTCCCTTGTTCATTGAAACATAAATGTTTATATACTGTTTTTAACTAATTATTGTAGTAAAATATTGTTTTTAACGTTGTTGTGAGGCTGGTATGTTTCAAAAGGCGAAAAAGGGAAATTAACTTGTATTTTGAAACTGAAACAGTCCTCGATCAGAAGCACACTTTTGCTAAGCTGCTTGGCACAAATACACCGATCAGGCATAAAATGATATAACAAGTGAAGTGAATAACACTGATTATCTCTTCATCACGGCACCTGTAAGTGGGTGGGATATATTAGGCAGCAAGTGAACATTTTGTCCTCAAAGTTGATGTGTTAGAAGCAGGAAAAATGGGCATATGTAGCAAGCATAAGGATTTGAGCGTGTTTGACAAGGCCAAGTTGTAATGGCTAGACCAGCCCTGGTCCTCGAGGCCCACTGTCCTGCAGAGTTTAGCTTCAACCCTAATCAAACACACCTGAACCAGCTAATTAAGCTCTTCAGGATTACTAGAAAGCTACAGGCAGGTGAGTTTGATCAGGGTTGGAGCTAAACTCCGCAGGACAGTGGGCCTCGAGGACCAGGGTTGAGAACCCCTGGGCTAGACGACTGGGTCAGAGCATCTCCAAAACTGCAGCTCTTGTGGGGTGTTCCCGGTCTGCAGTGGTCAGTATCTATCAAAAGTGGTCCAAGGAAGGAACAGTGGTGAACCGGCGACAGGGTCATGGGCGGCCAAGGCTCATTGATGCACGTGGGGAGCGAAGGCTGGCCCGTGTGGTCTGATCAAACAGATGAGCTACTGTAGCTCAAATTTCTCAAGAAGTTAATGCTGGTTCTGATAGAAAGGTGTCAAAATACACAGTTCATCGCAGTTTGTTGCGTATGGGGCTGCATAGCCGCAGACCAGTCAGGGTGCCCATGCTGACCCCTGTCCACCGCCGAAAGCAGCAACAGTGGGCACGTGAGCATCAGAACTGGACCACGGAGTAATGGAAGAAGGTGGTCTGGTCTGATGAATCCCATTTTCTTTTACATCACGTGGATGGCCGGGTGCGTGTGCATCGTTTACCTGGGGAACACATGGCACCAGGATGCACTATGGGAAGAAGGCAAGCCGGCGGAGGCAGTGTGATGCTTTGGGCAATGTTCTGCTGGGAAACCTTGGTTCCTGCCATACATGTGGATGTTACTTTGACACGTACCACCTACCTAAGCATTGTTGCAGACCATGTACACCCTTTCATGGAAACGGTATTCCCTGGTGGCTGTGGCCTCTTTCAGCAGGATAATGTGCCCTGCCACAAAGCAAAAATGGTTCAGGAATAGTTTGAGGACAATGAGTTTGAGGTGTTGACTTGGCCTCCAAATTCCCCAGATATCAATCCAATCGAGCATCTGTGGGATGTGCTGAACAAACAAGTCTGATCCATGGAGGCCCCACCTCGCAACTTACAGGACTTAAAGGATCTGCTGCTAACATCTTGGTGCCAGATACCACAGCACACCTTCAGGGGTCTAGTGGAGTCCATGCCTCGACGGGTCAGGGCTGTTTTGGCAGCAAAAGAGGGACCAACACAATATTAGGAATAATGTTATGCCTGATTGGTGTGTGTGTGTGTGTGTGTGTGTGTGTGTGTGTGTATATATATATATATATATATATATATATATATATATACATACATACACACACACACACACACACACACACACACACACACACACACACACATTTGCAAACTTTTATGTTAGATGCAATTAATCGATTTGACAGCTCTAATATAAAGAGTATTAATGGTATGCAAAAAGATTGATGTGAAGATCTGAAAAATCTATGTCTTGCCTGCTAAATCAATAGGTATGAATATCACTGGGCAGATGGGACCAACATCAAAAAACCCATCAAGTGTTCTGCTCCCAAGTACATTGACTACTTGATGACCTGGGTTCAGGATCAGCTGGATGATGAAACCCTCTTCCCATCTAAGATCGGTTGGTTTGATCCATTCCATTTGTTACGCGTTTGCAGTGCAACCTTTTCATACAGACTCGGCCAAATAAAGAACTTCTTTACTCTTTCCAGGTGTTCCGTTTCCCAAGAACTTCATGTCTGTGGCTAAGACTATTCTGAAGCGTCTGTTCAGGGTATATGCTCATATTTACCACCAGCATTTTGACTCTGTCATGCAGCTTCAGGAGGAAGCTCACCTTAACACCTCCTTCAAGCATTTTATCTTCTTTGTACAGGTCAGTGCATTAACACACATGCATAGGTACCTGAGACCATTTCTAAATTGTTTGGGCAAGACTGTTCTTGAACTGATTACAATTTTTGATTATTCTTTTTAGGAGTTCAATCTCATTGATCGCAGAGAGCTGGCACCCCTGCAGGACCTTATTGAGAAACTAGGCAGCAAGGATAGATAGACACTGCTATTAATACCATATTCTGCATATCCCAGAAAGCCTTTCTTTTCTCCTGTCCACTTTTTGGAATTTGAAATTGCTGTTAGTGCACACTGATAGTCTATGCAATATCTCAGCTGTGCTTCCCGAAAGCTCATAGGAGTCTTTTTGAAAACTTTTTTGATGTATGTGTGTTGTCAGTATTACACTGTAGCCCTTATTCTTAACATGTATTGGTGATGGACTGGGATATGAAACCATATCAGAGTTTAGTTTTATGGGACCTGCCTTATAAGTCAATGCTTTTATAATGTTCTGGGGGAAAAAAAGAGAAAGGTTTATTTTTATTTTTTACATTTTATTATTGTTTTGTACAAGGAACATTGAAGACAAATGTTATTTTTATGTTTTCATTTCTTAAGTGATTGCATATTCAACCGTGAAGATTATTACAAATTTCTTTGTCAGTAGTTGGTAAATCTTCGGGATTTATGTCTAGACATTTAAGCAGTGTTTCATGCAAAATGTTGTTTTTCTTTTGTGATTTTTATTTGTAGCCACAATAATGTCCTTCTACCGTGTTCATGATTTTCTAGAAGAGCATTTCAATATTTAGAGTCTAGCCAATGAAGTTGGTAAAGATTCTCAAATGCTTTTTAAACAATGAAATGGTTATTCATTAATACTTAACTTTTTATTTTATTGTTTTTTGCGTTATTGGTATTTTATGACATATTACAACATGTGCACTGTAACAAGTATTGTAGTAAAGGATTTTTTGTTCTTTTAACATTGTTGTAAGGAAAAGGGGAAAATAACTTTTTATTTTTGCGATTTGCCAATAAAATGAAAGACGAACTTTTATTTTGAAATTCACAACATTCCTTAACCGGAAGTAAGCTTTTGCTAAGATGCTCGGCGAGAATAAAATGGTCAACGATCTTGAATATGAATTATGCAAATATTATTTTTCTGTGATATGTTAGTGATGAGTGTGAGAACGACAAAACGTCTTTTTTCGAGCTCTTCTCTTTACCGTTTGGCGAACAAACACATGAGTAGAAGCGATCAAATAAAGAGGGTCTCGATCGAAGGAAACATTGGTATGTTTTGTTTGTTTATGTTATTATTATTATTATTATTTACATGTTTATATTCGTGGTTATATGAGGTACGTAATACCATTTAGTTGATGAGTGTGTTTTAATTGTAATTGTAAATGTGACTGGAATTTATTGTTACCAATTCTTTGGTAACACAAAGCCTTTTTTACCCTGCCAACAAAGCCTCTTGAATCTATTTTGTCTTCTGACTATCTCAAGCTGTCGGGAAGTCGACATTTGCCAGACTGTTACAGAATACAGAACAGGACTGGGAAGTGATAGCAGAGCCCGTCAGCAAATGGCAAAATGTGGACCAAAGCAACCAGGTTAGTGTACGTAAACACTAGACTATCCCTAGAAATCCCTTTCTAGGGTTAGTTCACCTAAAAATGTAAATTCTGTCATTAATTCCTCACCCTCATGTCGTTCCAAACCCGTAAGACTTTCGTTCATCTTCTGAACACAAATGAAGATATTTTTGATGAAATCTGAGAGCTTTCTGTCCCTCCATTGACCGCTACGCAACTACCACTTTGATGCCTCAAAAAGTTCATTAAGAGATCGTAAAACTAATCCATATGAATTGAGCGGTTTAGTCCAAATTTTCTGAAGAGACTCGATCGCTTTATATGATGAACAGATTTAATTTAGGCTTTTATTCACATATAAACATTCATCAACTCACACATCAGTTGTGGTAAACAGAAGCTCAAGCATGTTTGCTTGACGTGTGAGAACCAATGAGGTTCATTCTCGTGTTATGCATCACGTTTGAGCTTCAGCGAGAACCAATGAGGTTCATTCTTGTGTTATGCATCACGTTTGAGCTTCAGCGAGAACCAATGAGGTTCATTCTTGTGTTATGCATCACGTTTGAGCTTCAGCGAGAACCAATGAGGTTCATTCTTGTGTTATGCATCACGTTTGAGCTTCAGCGAGAACCAATGAGGTTTGTTCTCGCGCATCAAGCATGTTTGGTTAAACTTCTGTTTTTGTTCGCTGATCAATGTTTATATGTGAATAAAAGCCTAAATTCAATCAGTTCACCATAAGTGATTGTGTCTCTTCAGAAAATTTGGACTAAACTGCTCAATTCATGTGGATTCGTTTTACAATCTCTTTATGAACTTTTTGAAGCGTCAAAGTGGTAGTTGCGTAGCTGTCAATGGAGGGGCAGAAAGTTCTCAGATTTCATCAAAAATATATTCATTTTTGTTCTGAAGATGAACGAAAGTCTTACAGGTTTGGAACGACATGAGGGTGAATAATGACATTATTGGGTGAACTAACCCTTTAACTCTGACAGTCCAATGAAAAATAAAGATGAAACAAAATTTCTGTCACTGAAGTGTTTTGTCAAGCAGTTTACAGTGGCACTAAGCACAAAAACGCCTTATCTGAAGCAACATTAATTGTGTAACATTAATTGTAGTTGTTTTTAGTGATATTTTTCATATGTGTTCAGTGTTTGTAATTACTTTGAACCAGCTGGTTGATTTTCTTCTATTAAAGACCATAAATTCAAAATGTTTTTTTTATGGAATATTGGAGCATGTCACTTTAAAAAAAAACAAAAAAAAAAAAACCTTATCCTTTCGTAATCTTGAATCAAAATAACTTCTCTTGCAGCGACATCACCTCTGATGATGCGTTTAACGGCACGAAGGGCGGAGCAACCTGTCACTCACATGAGATCAACCAATAGCAAACCACAACCATCTAATCAGTTCCCCACGGACAAAATCAAGCCCCGCCCTACATTTGTTCTTGTTTGAGAAGCCATTTCACTCGGATATACGTCAGAATAGGGAAGAAAAGACGATCAAAACTTCAGTTTTGTTAGTTTGCTATTGGTTGATCTCAGGAAACGAGAATTGCCAATTTTGATTTCAGGGTGACTTTAAAGTGTGTTTGTGCGGTCTTTAAAATAAATGCCACTTGGTTTGATGTTCTTCTATCTAATGCAGTGAGGCCTTTAGCATCCAGATACCACTGTTTAACTGACAGTATGCAGGGTTCATACAAAGTGCTTAAATTTGACTTTCTGAAATTTAAGTGCTGGAAAACCCTTGAAAACAGCCATATTTATGAAAAGATACTTGAAAAGTGCTTGAATTATTGAAAGACAATATATGTGAAATTAGTGTTTAATTTTATCGATAAAACATTTTTTTCACACAAAATTAACGCTGCAGCCCGTCTGATATAGAGCCACATGGCTATGAGCGTGATATTGCTCATAAATATCCAAGTATATGATACAGCTTTCATTTTTCAGGTCAATCATATATTCATGGGGGAAAAATCAGTTTGAATAAGGAAAGTGATAAATTTGTCATAGTATCCTTTCAATGGTTAAAGTTACCACAGTCATTGCATGTGCTGCACTTTATTTGTACCGTTTATTTTTACTTATCTATTTACCTTTTTTAGAATTTGAAAGATGATAAAGATATTGTTTAATAAGTGTGATCTCTGATTGTAGTCCTTGAAAACCAAAAAAGTAGTGCTTAAAGTCCTGGCATTTCATTTTACAGTATCTGAACGAACCCTGAGTATGCCATGTGCTTTTTCTTTTCTGTGTAGCAGACAGAGCATTGTCCTCAGCAGTCAACCGGTAACCTGTTACAGATGATGTATCATGATCCAAAACGCTGGTCCTACACGTTCCAGACCTTCTCCTGCATGAGTCGCATGCGCACACAACTGCAGCCACTTCCTGCCAGATTACAGCAGTCGTCAGGCACGCCGGTACAGGTGTATGAGCGCTCCGTCTACAGTGACAGGTGATGATGATGATGAGTGTAATTCAAAAATTCATAGCTGGCTTAACTTTATTATTGATACTTGTCAGTAATTACATTACTTCTTTTGATGATCATTTTAAATCAGATAAAATATTGTCACTATTATTAAATGCTAAAAAAGAGGACAATTTAGATTCTTTAAAATGTATTACAGTAATAATATACTTTAAAAGATTATACTTAAGTGTGAACTGAATGTAATGTTTTTGGACATTTAAGTGCAATTAAATTAAAATGTGTTAGTTTAAATGTATATTAAATGCAATTAGCTGAGTGTTTTTTGAGCCATTTAAGTTGGACTTAAGTACATCTTTATATGTAATTTCATCTATTGTCTTTGAAATATGGTTATAAAGTGTATTGTTGAATGTACTGACAAGCATTTATGGCAAACTAAAATCTACGTTAATGTCATTTCTATTGAACCTTGAATGTCATGTATTTAAAAATATTTATAATTTCACATTTGTAGTGGTTACAATTCAAAAATATATTAACTTTAAATGTAATATTGAGTAACACTCTACAGTTAAAATTATAATTTACGTGCTTTAGTCGACACATCAAAATAAATGTACTTTAAAGCACAACAACATATTAAAACATACTTTCAAGTAACTTGACATGATTACAAAGTGTGTTAAACAGTCATGAAAGTGTACTTAAGTGGCCTTTTATTTCATTAATATTATCTGCAAGTACAGTTTTTTTTTATTTAAATATATACTTTTAAGATTTGACGTACACTACAAGTGCACTTTCAAAACAGTTAAGCACACACTTTTTGACAAGGGTATTATGATTAGTAATGTCACATTTCCATGTTCAGTGTGTATCTCCTCCTCTCTCAGGTACATCTTTGCTTTAAATATGTTTGAGCTCGGCTGTATAAACTCGACAGAGTGGGCTGTGTATCAAGACTGGCACTCGTTTCTTGTTGAGCAGTTTGGTCATCGAATTCAACTGGAAGGCATCATATATCTCCGGGCATCTCCACAGGTCTGCGTTGCTTGGTCAAATATGCACAAGTGCTGTCAGGCCTTGGAAGGTTTCATATCCACCAACAGGATTGTGAGAATATCATAGTCAGCAAAGGATACATCATTGCTTTTTTGAATTATGCAAACGTGCCTTGTTGCCTTCCTGTCTGTAAAGGCATCTTTCAGCTCTCGGACACAGCCCCATTAACAACTAATGATTCAGAACACCACCTTGGCCAGAAATGAAGCTTAGTTTACATGTTAGGAATGTGCATTTTTATTAGGGGTGTGATCGCGATATTAAAACGTGAGGTAAAAAGCGATATCAGCATGACGGAGTTGAGTTTGTGGCTAAACCTTTTACAGTGCTTGCATTGTTCTGTCTTTTACTGCATATGATAATTCATACTCTGACATTCATTACAAGATGATTAGTAAAACTAATGCATTCTGCAGACCTGCATGGAGAGGTTAGGCAGACGAGGTCGAGTGGAGGAACAGGGAATTCAGCTCAACTACCTTGAGAAACTCCACACACGACATGAAGACTGGCTCATCAACAAGACGACAAAGTGAGTCCTCTTACATTACAATACAATACAATACAATAAATAATACAGATTCTTTGTATTATCAGCATGTCTTCTTACCTTCTCTGACAGTGTAGTATATGACAATACTGTTACTCTGTCGCTCAAAAGCTTGGGGCCAATCTTTTTTTTAACAAAATTAATATTTATATTCATCAAGGATGCATTAAATTGATCAGAAGTGACAGTTAAAGACATTTATAATGTTACAAAAGATTCTATTTCTGATAAATGCTGTTCTTTTGAACCTTATAATCATCAAAGAATCCTGAAACTGTATCACGGTTTCCACAAAAATATGAAGCAGCACCACTTTTTTTAACACTCGAGCATCAAATCATCATATTAGAATGATTTCTGAAGGATCATGTGACACTGAAGACTGGAGTAATGATGCTTTGATCGCAGGAATAAATTACACTTTACTATATACTCACATAGGAAACATATTTTAAACCATATTACTGTTTTTACTGTATTTGTGATCAAATAAATGCAGCCTTGGTGAGCAGAAGAGACTTCTTTCAAAAATATAAAAAAATGTTACTGACCCCAAACTTGAATGTTAGTGTATGTATCGCATAATCTGAATGTTCACTGATGACTTGAAACATACACATGGCTTGAGATTTGTAAAAAATAATCAGATTCCAAATCTGGAAAACTTCTTCTCAGCTTCTGTTTAAAAATCATGATACAAACATGCATATAATATTAACCTGTCTTTGTCTTGGTATTCTGAAAACATTAGAGTTTTTAAATCAAAATAAGGTATTTCTTCCCTTCATGTTTCAAGCATTCTTACTGTTACTAGATTTACGCTCTTCTTGTCTTTCACACAGGGTTCATTTTGAGCACCTGGCGAAGGTGCCTGTGTTAGTTGTAGATGCTGAAGTGGAGTTTGAGAAGGACCCGAAGGTGCAGGACAATCTCTTAACAAAGGTTAATTTTTAGCAGATTTTTCTGTGCATTACATAAATTCATTCTATTTCTGTATATGTTGACACTATGGATGCTTGTTTCTGCCACGGAATAACAAAATAAAGGCATTTGTGACATTTTATCTCAATTCTGAGGGGGAAAAAAGTCAGAATTGCTAGCTGTTAAAGGGGACCTATTATGCAAAATTCACTTTTATAAGGTGTTTGAACACAGATGTGTCTCCACAGTGTGTGTAAACAACCAGCCTATGATGGTAAAAATCCACCCAATACTTTTTTTATAATCCCCATCAATCTCTCATGACATGCTGTTTATATTTCCCCCTACTCCTATGTAAGAGCAGGGAAACCCCGCCCATGACTGTTGATGATTGGCTCTTTTAGCATTGACACACCCCTGAGTAGAAGCACAGAGACGCCATTTCGGTTTACTCGCTGTATCAGCGCTAGAGTATTACAATGTCTGCACCAAAAAACATTACTAATGTTCTGTTGTTGGATGTACCAACGAACATACGCGTCTCCATAGACTCCCGGCATCCGAGCCACTGAGGACACCGTGGATGAATTTCATTTTTGAAGGAAATGTGCCGAAGAATGTCGGTAAAATGTTATATATTTGTGCAAATCGTTTTACGCTGCTTCACCAACGAGGGTCAGTAACGCTGGATTTGCGAAAAAGTTGTTTCTGAAGGATGGGTCAATACCAACACTTCGTGCTCTAACTTCATATCCAGAACAAGTAAGGATGGCACTTCAATGTTTGCAAATTTCCTTTCTAGAATGCTGTCCGGTTACCATCATCTCTGACTGTATTCACAGAGACTAGAGCTATGTCGCTCACCGTCTGCGTAATTCATAAACACACATTTATTATGCATTGTATAGTCAGGTGACGGACTTTTTTTTACAAACCCGATTCCAAAAAAGTTGGGACACTGTACAAATTGTGAATAAAAAAGGAATGCAATAATTTACAAATCTCATAAACTTATATTTTATTCACAATAGAATATAGATAACATATCAAATGTTGAAAGTGAGACATTTTGAAATGTCATGCCAAATATTGGCTCATTTTGGATTTCATGAGAGCTACACATTCCAAAAAAGTTGGGACAGGTAGCAATAAGAGGCCGGAAAAGTTAAATGTACATATAAGGAACAGCTGGAGGACCAATTTGCAACTTATTAGGTCAATTGGCAACATGATTGGGTATAAAAAGAGCCTCTCAGAGTGGCAGTGTCTCTCAGAAGTCAAGATGGGCAGAGGATCACCAATTCCCCCAATGCTGCGGCGAAAAATAGTGGAGCAATATCAGAAAGGAGTTTCTCAGAGAAAAATTGCAAAGAGTTTGAAGTTATCATCATCTACAGTGCATAATATCATCCAAAGATTCAGAGAATCTGGAACAATCTCTGTGCGTAAGGGTCAAGGCCGGAAAACCATACTGGATGCCCGTGATCTTCGGGCCCTTAGACGGCACTGCATCACATACAGGAATGCTACTGTAATGGAAATCACAACATGGGCTCAGGAATACTTCCAGAAAACATTGTCGGTGAACACAATCCACCGTGCCATTCGCCGTTGCCGGCTAAAACTCTATAGGTCAAAAAAGAAGCCATATCTAAACATGATCCAGAAGCGCAGGCGTTTTCTCTGGGCCAAGGCTCATTTAAAATGGACTGTGGCAAAGTGGAAAACTGTTCTGTGGTCAGACGAATTAAAATTTGAAGTTCTTTTTGGAAAACTGGGACGTGTCATCCGGACTAAAGAGGACAAGGACAACCCAAGTTGTCATCAGCGCTCAGTTCAGAAGCCTGCATCTCTGATGGTATGGGGTTGCATGTGTGTGTGTGGCATGGGCAGCTTACACATCTGGAAAGGCACCATCAATGCTGAAAGGTATATCCAAGTTCTAGAACAACATCTGCTCCCATCCAGACGTCGTCTCTTTCAGGGAAGACCTTGCATTTTCCAACATGACAATGCCAGACCACATACTGCATCAATTACAACATCATGGCTGCGTAGAAGAAGGATCCGGGTACTGAAATGGCCAGCCTGCAGTCCAGATCTTTCACCCATAGAAAACATTTGGCGCATCATAAAGAGGAAGATGCGACAAAGAAGACCTAAGACAGTTGAGCAACTAGAAGCCTGTATTAGACAAGAATGGGACAACATTCCTATTCCTAAACTTGAGCAACTTGTCTCCTCAGTCCCCAGACGTTTGCAGACTGTTATAAAAAGGAGGGGATGCCACACAGTGATAAACATGGCCTTGTCCCAACTTTTTTGAGATGTGTTAATGCCATGAAATTTAAAATCAACTTATTTTTCCCTTAAAATGATACATTTTCTCAGTTTAAACATTTGATATGTCATCTATGTTGTATTCTGAATAAAATATTGAAATTTGAAACTTCCACATCATTGCATTGTGTTTTTATTCACAATTTGTACAGTGTCCCAACTTTTTTGGAATCGGGTTTGTACGTTCCCACATGAGCACCTATACAACAATTTATTGATTAACATGACGGTACATACTAGTCGATGAGTTGAATCAACGTAACTCCACAACAACTAACGTTACATAAATATATCCACTAACCATTCAGAAACGTCCAGGTGAGTCTCTCATCTGTGTCCAATTCCGGTTCAAACATGTAAGGCTGCACTCCACAAATGGTTATTTCTGACATTTTGGCTGAGTGAGATTCGCCTGTTTTGTTGTTGGAGTATCTGAAGCGCGTGTAAAGGCTCCGCCCTCTTCTGGAAGGGGGGGCTGGGAGCAGCAGCTCATTTGCATTTAAAGGGACACGCAAAAACCACACGTTTTTGCTCACAACCAAATAGGGGAAAATTGGACAAGCTATAATAAATGATCTGTGGCGTATTTTGAGCTGAAACTTCAGACACATTCTGGGGACACCTGAGAGTTATATTACATCTTGTGAAAAGGGGCATAATAGGTCCCCTTTAACTTGCAATTTCGAATCAGAATTGTAAAATGAAAAAGTTGCAATTACCTTTTTTATTTCATGACGGAAATGTAAACTCAGAATTCTGAGAAAAAGACAAAATGGCGAGATGTAAATTCAGTCCGAATTATGGGATGAAGTCGCAATTACCTTTTTTTTTTTTTTTTTTTTTTTTAAATTTATTTTCATTCTGTGTCGGAAACAAGCTTCCATATTATACACACTACATGAGCAACATGTTGAATATATGTTTTTCTCCTGATGTAGGTTAGAAATTTTTTCAATGTATTATAAATGGCATCGTGGGACCGAAGCGCAAGGATTGTATTGTATGGACCATCTCCACTGAGGAACAAATCGCGGAACTGAATGTTCTTCATCTCTGTGGTTTTCTCAATGTTTACAATGGAGAGGAAGTTGGTTTGTTGTTTGTTCTTGGCAGTAGGGCACAGAAATAACACCATGACCAATAATGGGTTACATTAGCAGGTGGCCGGTTTGTTAGTCACTGCAGTAATACGTCAAAATGTTTTGCATGGTTGCGTAATGAAAACTGTACTGTGACATACATAAAATGTTCAGTTCAAGACTTATTTAACTTATTTTAATAAACCTATATGCCTAAATGTGTTTGAATCAACTGGATTTCACTTCATTTCTGACATGTGTGAAAGATATGAATGTGCCGCATTGAAAAGTAGACGCTGTATTATATATGCTTTGATTGTTTTTGTAAAAAAACATTTATTTGCGTAGGCTGCAATACCAAAACATGTCATTCAAATAAACATCAAAATCTTTAACAATTTCCCCCCCAAAGCTCAAATTACACCGTTAAAAAAGTATGCAATTCTACAAAATACAACACATTTGTTGATGAGGAAACCTGGATGTGATCAGTTTGCAGTTTTAAGCTTTTTCTTCTTTGTTTTAGCCACCTGAGGCAGTGGCATTTTAAAAGCAGTCCTATAAACAGAAGAACACAAGACCGTCTGTTAAAGGTCGCCTGAAACCACATGTTATCTATTAGACATGTTTCAAAATGAATGATGTTAAAAAGACTCACTCGCATGTTGTGCAGATTGGACTGAAGTTACAGAATACTGGTGAATGAAGGGGAGGAAAACAAGGTTAAACCATGTTGAAACATAATCCTGATATATAGGATCTTCTGATGTATTTAAAGGTCACTAAAAAGGCAAAACAAAAGTAAAGGGAAAAGAAAAAACGTTTGATCACACACTAGATTTAAGGAACATTTCAAGGAAGTTCAAGTTAATAAAAACATTTTCCCAAGGTCTATTTCTTGTGTCCGCAGCATAAAGTGACATGTTTTCATATCAGAAAATATATTAAAGGGATCGTTCACCCAAACATGAAAATTATCCCATATTTTACTCACTCCTCAAGCCATCCTAGGTGTATATGACTTTCTTTCAGACGAAGACAATCAGTGTTATATTAATAAATGTCCTGGCTCTTCCAAGCTTTATAATGGCAACCCAAAATTTGAAGTCCAAAAAAGTGCATCCATCCATTATAAAAGTGCTCCACACGGATCCGGGGGTTAATAAAGGCCTTCTGAAGTGAATCGATGGGTTTGTGTAAGAAAAATATCCATATTTAAAACTTTATAAAGTAAAATATCTAGCTTCCTCCAGAGCACCTTTCAAACTCAACTTACGCAGAAAGTGTAACGCCTCTCGCAGTTCAAAATGCTTACGCTACGTCTGAGATCATAGGTCAGTTACACTTTTTCCGTAAGTTGAATACGGAAGGCGTTCCGCCGGAAGCTAGATATTTTACTTTATAAAGTTTTAAATATGGATATTTTTCTTACAAAAACGCATGGCTTCACTTCAGAAGGCCTTTATTTACCCCCCGGATCCGTGTGGAGCACTTTTATAATGGATGGATGCACTTTTATCGACTTCAAATTTTGGGCAGCCATTATAAAGCTTGGAAGAGCCAGGACATTTTTTAATATAACTCTGATTGTATTCGTCTGAAAGAATAATGTCATATACACCTAGGATGGCTTGAGAGTGAGTAAATCATGGGATAATTTTCATTTTTGGGTGAACGAACCCTTTAACAGATTACAGTATTCAGACTGTAAACCTGAGCAATGCTTATGAATGTTAATGTGGTCTCCCACAATCAGTATAAATCAGTATCAATAAAACATTGATAATAATCATATTAGAATGATTTCTGAAGGATCATGTGACACTGAAGACTGGGGTAATGAAGCTGAAAATCCAGCTTTGATCACAGGAATAAATTACACTTTACTATATAATCACATAGGAAACATTTCTTTTAAATTGTAATACTTGCTCAACACTTGCTTCAAACATGCGTTTCTCCAAACTGATAATAAGCAATAAAGAGTAGATGGAAACATACTTGACAGGCACACTGAACAGACGTAGCCGATTTCGATAAGGTTGCGGTGGCAGAAGCATGCGGCCCTGTAGTCCACGTGCACCGGAGGAGGCAGTAACAACTGAGATCGCTGGTCTGCGTCTGGTAAAAACACCCACTGACACACGAGAGAAGTGTGAGACGACATTAAACAACCTGCGGTTTTCAATCGAGTCGTTAAGTTCACAATTGCATGAATATCTCACCAACAAATACTGTGCCAGAGCAATCTTCTGGGGAATTCGAAGATACAAGCCTCCAGTGATGTCACAAGCCTGTTAAAAGACAAACACAATAGTTTCACACTCAATCAAATCAAATGATTAATTAATGGGAATAAAAATAGAACGAGGTGATGTAAATTGTCAGATCAAATCTGTTCGACTGCACTTCACAGTGTGCTTGATTTTCCATCAGGAAACACAGTTTTGTTCCCAGGCGCCCACAATGAGCACTTACGAGAAAGCACTAATGAATGCTTATGCAAAAATGGCATCAATTCTTTGAAAGACTGTCTCATGAATTTAGTTTCAAATACAAACAAGTACCACTATGAACAACTTTCATGTCCTTGAAATAGTCAGTGCTTATTACTTGAAGAAAGATTGACATTTGGACTACGCATTTGGTATATTTCTTGCTGTCTGAACAATCACTGACGCCATCATCTGAATAATTTTTCACTTTGCTACACACGAGGCCTGTCACAATCATGAATGTTGTGCTGACGATTAATTGTCATACAAATAACGATTTAACTTGGTTTTGTTCATGTCACTTACAATGCAAGTCTAATACGTTATTTATTTTTTTACTTGGAATCATATTTAATATAAAAATAAAAATATAATAAAATAGGCCCATCTGATTTACTTTAATGCTATGAATATAATATAACAAAATACTAAGCAGTCTGATTAAACCTACAAAACCTCATTACGTTTTTTTTTTTTAAACTTGGATTCGGTTTTAAAATAATAAAAAAAAAAAAATGTATATTTATTTATTTTTATATATATATATATATATATATATATATATATAGGCTCATATGACTTCCATGCAATGAAAATTCATATTTTATCATATAAAGCAGTCTGATTAATCCCACAAACCTTCATTACGTTATTTTTTTACTTGGATTCATTTTAATATAATAAAAAATATACAATAAAATAGGCTCATATGACTCTCTTTAAATGCTATGAATATTACACACAAACCTTCATTACGTTATTTTTTGTTTTACTTGGATTCGTTTTTAATATTGTAAAAAAAAAAAAAAAAAAAAATTATATATATATATATATATATATATATATATATATATATATATATATATATATATATATATATAAAATAGGCTCATATGGCTTTAATGCTATGAAAATTTATATTTTATAATATAAAGCAGTCTGATTAAACATACAAACACTCATTACATGTTTTTTTTTACTTGGATTCATTTTTAATATAATAAAAAAAAATATATATATACACATACTAAAATAGGCTTATATGACTATTGCTATAAAAATGTATATTTTTATAATATAAAGCAGTCTGATTAAACCCACAAACTTTCATTTCATATGGAGGAAGACCTTTGACTCACAATTGTGCTTGTATTTATTATCTCAAATAACTGCAATTAGATTGAATAACCATGATCAGACGATTAATCAATAATTGTGACAGGCCTACTACACACTGGTGTATTTTTGTTGCATCATCATCATCATCATCATCATCATCTCTACCAATTAGAAATATCAGCAATCTTGTATTTACTGACATTAAGTAAAAGCAAGTAAGTAGCCCTAATACACTGTGGTAAAACAAAATACCTGTTGCAATAGTCCCGAGTCGATGTCCAACACACAGGCATCAATCAGGATATTCTTTATGAACAGAGAATAATGGAAGCACAAATATATCAATATCAGAAGAATACACAATTAAAAGAAAACATAAGATGCTTGTTCGGTTGTTATCCCCACCTTCTTCTGTGCTGCAAAGATCACGTTCATGAAGTTCATGTACTGTAATGTAGAATCCTCCGCAGCTTTTATTACCTGAAATCATAATCAACCATGTTAATGCAGTTATACAACTAAACGCCGCATGTTTGGCTGTTAAACCTAAAGAAGTGCTCACCAAGATCCTTGATTTCATGTCCTGTCCAGCTGGAAGTAAAACACATCAGAATTCAGTCCAACTATTAATTGCTCTCAATAAAAATAATGAGATCTATTTAATTTAAACCATTAGGAAATCTTTCTTCACATTGCTTTATAGAACTAACGCTCTAATATATGAATCATATGTTCTGAGTTTTCATTGCACTGTGGAAGAGATGATAACACGTTCAGCAGAAGATGCGTTTACCTTGCACATCCTTCGAGACTCGATGAATGTCTGAGTCAAACATTAATGAAAATTGAAGTGACACAATTCGACTTTACATCACGCAATTCATTCCGACTTTACATCACGCAATTCATTCCGACTTTACATCACTCAATTCATTCCGACTTTACATCACGCAATTCATTCCGACTTTACATATCACGCAATTCATTCCGACTTTACATATCACGCAATTCATTCCGACTTTACATATCACGCAATTCATTCCGACTTTACATATCACGCAATTCATTCCGACTTTACATATCTCGCAATTCATTCCGACTTTACATATCTCGCAATTCATTCCGACTTTACATATCTCGCAATTCATTCCGACTTTACATATCTCGCAATTCATTCCGACTTTACATATCTCGCAATTCATTCCGACTTTACATATCTCGCAATTCATTCCGACTTTACATATCTCGCAATTCATTCCGACTTTACATATCACGCAATTCATTCCGACTTTACATATCTCGCAATTCATTCCGACTTTACATATCTCGCAATTCATTCCGACTTTACATATCTCGCAATTCATTCCGACTTTACATATCTCGCAATTCATTCCGACTTTACATATCTCGCAATTCATTCCGACTTTACATATCTCGCAATTCATTCCGACTTTACATATCTCGCAATTCATTCCGACTTTACATATCTCGCAATTCATTCCGACTTTACATATCTCGCAATTCATTCCGACTTTACATATCTCGCAATTCATTCCGACTTTACATATCTCGCAATTCATTCCGACTTTACATATCTCGCAATTCATTCCGACTTTACATATCTCGCAATTCATTCCGACTTTACATATCTCGCAATTCATTCCGACTTTACATATCTCGCAATTCATTCCGACTTTACATATCTCGCAATTCATTCCGACTTTACATATCTCGCAATTCATTCCGACTTTACATATCTCGCAATTCATTCCGACTTTACATATCTCGCAATTCATTCCGACTTTACATATCTCGCAATTCATTCCGACTTTACATATCTCGCAATTCATTCCGACTTTACATATCTCGCAATTCATTCCGACTTTACATATCTCGCAATTCATTCCGACTTTACATATCTCGCAATTCATTCCGACTTTACATATCTCGCAATTCATTCCGACTTTACATATCTCGCAATTCATTCCGACTTTACATATCTCGCAATTCATTCCGACTTTACATATCTCGCAATTCATTCCGACTTTACATATCTCGCAATTCATTCCGACTTTACATATCTCGCAATTCATTCCGACTTTACATATCTCGCAATTCATTCCGACTTTACATATCTCGCAATTCATTCCGACTTTACATATCTCGCAATTCATTCCGACTTTACATATCTCGCAATTCATTCCGACTTTACATATCTCGCAATTCATTCCGACTTTACATATCTCGCAATTCATTCCGACTTTACATATCTCGCAATTCATTCCGACTTTACATCACGCAATTCATTCCGACTTTACATCACGCAATTCATTCCGACTTTACATCACGCAATTCATTCCGACTTTACATATCTCGCAATTCCGACTTTACATATCTCGCAATTCCGACTTTACATATCTCGCAATTCCGACTTTACATATCTCGTAATTCCGACTTTACATATCTCGCAAATCATTCCGACTTTACATATCTCGCAATTCATTCCGACTTTACATATCTCGCAATTCAGACTTTACATATCTCGCAATTCAGACTTTACATATCTCGCAATTCAGACTTTACATCACGCAATTCATTCCGACTTTACATCACGCAATTCATTCCGACTTTACATCACGCAATTCATTCCGACTTTACATCACGCAATTCATTCCGACTTTACATCACGCAATTCATTCCGACTTTACATCACGCAATTCCGACTTTACATCACGCAATTCCGACTTTACATCACGCAATTCCGACTTTACATCACGCATTTCCGACTTTACACATCTCGCATTTCCGACTTTACACATCTCGCATTTCCGACTTTACACATCTCGCATTTCCGACTTTACATCTCGCAATTCCGACTTTACATATCTCACAATTCCGACTTTATATCAGTCAATTCCGACTGTACATATCTCACAATTCCGACTTTACATCTCGCAATTCATTCCGACTTTACATCACGCAATTCCGACTTTACATATCTCGCAATTCCGACTTTACATATCTCGTAATTCCGACTGTACATATCTCACAATTCCGACTTTACATCATGCAATTCCGACTTTACATCTCGCAATTCCGACTTTACATCTCGCAATTCCGACTTTACATCTCGCAATTCTGACTTTACATCTCGCAATTCCGACTTTACATCTCGCAATTCAAGAAAAAAAGTCAGAATTGTAAGATAAAAAGTCGCAATTATCTTTTAAATTGTTTTATTCCATGGTGGAAACAAGCTTCCATAAGTTTTCACATCATATCTTATTCACAAAACTCTCTTTGGGTCTAAACTGAAATAAAAAAGTGAATCTGAGCCAGTGAATCTGCTATAGTACAGGATACAGCACAGAGCTCTGGAGAGTGAGACGGCCAACAGGGAGTCTGTCTGATTTCCACTGACCTCTGCTTTTAGTAAGGAAAATAAAAACAGTATTATCCTCTTGTAGTGTCACCCAAAACATTGCAAAATAAACAGTCAAAAATGGCTTTAGATATTAGGCTAAATGCATCAAACCAATCAGCACAATAAAAGTCATTTAGTTTTGTTAATTCTGTATAATAACGATTAAATCATTAAATAACTTACCCTTGTCCATGAGTTTCCTAATCTCCTCGGCAAAGAGATCATTGGTAGCTGACAGAAGTTCATATTTGCCATCGGTACTTGCAGATATTTCATCCCCGGATTTCCACTGCTTACTGGGATATAGGAAGTGGCTTGATGACAAAAAAAATGAGTATAGTTTTAGTATATGTTTGTATCCTATGGCCTGGTTTCACAGACAGGGCTTAGATTAAGCCAGGATTAGTTCAATTCGTTTTTATAAACATGCCTTAGAAAAAACATTACTGGTGTGCATCTTGAGACAGAACAATGGCAGTTGCATATTTTAAGATGAACAAGTTTAACAATGAATGATCAGTTAATTGTTTACCTCTCTTGATACAGATTTGCAATGACGGCTAGTTTGTTGGTTCTTGACATCACTAAATGGGCATTTGCCAGGACCATTAAAGCGTCCAAACATGTTGAAAGAGTGAACTAAAAGAAAAGGGAAGAAAAAGTTAATCTGAATGGGATAATCTTGAAAACATTTTGGATCAGGGGCAAAATCATGTTTTATGAAAACAGATTACCTTCGGTTCGCGTTGAGCTTGCTGACCCCACCAAACAGGGTTGACATCCAGCACCAGGACCAGAATATTAATTTCGTCGTCTGCAAACATTAGTGATCGTTATTATTTTCATACATCACACGAATCATCATGTTTTACAAGTCTATTAAGAGCATCACAGTTCGTGTTTTCAGAATTAAGACTCTTCCACCTATTTTTATGAAAGAAATGTACAAACCTGAGGCCATTGCTGTGATTCCTGTATCTCTACATTGCTATAAACGGTGTTTTATTGATATTTTTAATCAACATGTTAAAAGTGATGCCGTTCGGACGTCTTCTTCTGTGGATTCACTGGAAGGATGCGGACTAAATTAGCAGGTGCGCAGCGCCACCTCCTGTGCTGGAGCGGGAAATATTACACGCTTGTGACTGCTGTTATTTTTTTATTTATGTATTTATTTATTTAACAGTTTTACATCACATTAGTAGAGTATAAATAAACTCTTCATGTTGTTTTGCTCTAGTCCTGTAGGTAATGATGGGAGAAACGAAGCTTTTCAAAGCTTCGAATCAATTGAACCAACTGATTCGCAAAATGATTCACATGTTTCGAAGCGTTCGAAACGCCACACGATGGTGACCCCTGCTGGTCAAAACAGTGTAAATGCAACAAAAACATGCATAAAAACACCTTTTACAAACACATTGCAAATTTTTATTGAAAGTAATATCTATCAAATGCAATTAACTAATCATTTAATAAGATTAAATATCACGTGTCTGTGTAATATGTGTTCTTTTATCAATTGTCAGGGCTTGTTTTGTTTGTTCCATGGATTGCTCAGCTAAACAGGCCAATACGAGACTATTACCTACTAATATTCCTTTTAATTATACTAATGTCTAATTAAAACGTGTACAAATGTATAAAACTGATCAGAGATCAGGTAAAACAAATTATACACTTGTTTTTTTTTTAATTAAAAACATTTATAACTATAACAAGACATCCAAAAAGATAACACAACTAAAAGTATTGGGTTTACAATACATAAAAATAATAATAAAACTATAGACATATAAATTATAGACGTTTCGAAACAGTTATGAGGTAACAGACATGTTTACTGAAATCACGTGACTTTGGCAGTGGTTTCAAAATGGTATTATTTTTGTATCTCAGCTTTCTAATCAAAATGGTTCAATCTGTAATTATTCTGAGTTCTTAGTAAAGCATGGAATTCCTGTTACTCCAAAAGAGTTTGCAATTGTGACTGATGCAGTGCCACCCGGAGTTCTTATGCTTTATAAAGGGTTTTCTTTTTCATCCTTTTGTCACTCAGTGGATCTGTGTAAGACATTTGTTGGTAAACAGTGCCTTATATCTAAATCAAAAAACAATAAGAAAATTAGAGTCTTGTTTCAGGAGGAGTCGTATGTAATTTATTACTGGAATGGTTAATATTCCCTGGAAGAAAGTTTGGACATTGTCTCACAAATACCTGATAACTACCAAAATGAGAGAAATTACCTTTAAGTTAATTCATAGGTTTTACCCAGATAAGTGCTCTCTCAAAAGAATGATATTAATACCCTCTGTTCTTTCTGTTTAGAGAAACCTGAAACTACCTTACGTTTATTTTGGAATTGCTCTCACACAGTGACATTTTGGTGTGATACATGTGATTTTATCAAATGTTATGTGAATCCTAATTTTGAATTTACATATAGAAATGTAATTTTTGGTTTTCATGAACGGGAAAAGAAAAATGATATTTATTTTATGAATCGTATTTTTCTCTCAGCCAAATATCATATTCATAAATGTAGTATTTTCTAATTGCAATTTTTTTAAATTTAAACTTAAGATGAAAATGTATATTGAATCTATTGAGTTCTCTAAAAGCTGTGTTTAAGGACTGAAGGACCTTGGTGTATTATTGTATTATTATGGTATGACAATGATGACAATTGTTGTTACTGTTCTTTCATGCATTTAATAAAATAAATAAATAAAATGAAAAAAAAAAAAAAACGTGACTTTGGCAGTTTGATACACGCTCCGAATCACTGATTCGATACAAAAGATTCATAAAGGTTCGAAGCTTCATGAAGTGTTTCGAAATTCTCTCAGAAAAAAAACAAATGCCAAAATATGTATTAACACCTTTAGTATTATTTTTCTTTATCATAATCCAAATTCTCATATTCAGTACATTAAGTATTATTTTTCTTCATCATAATCCAAATTCTCATATTCAGTACATTTATATTTATTATACATTATATTTTTTATTCACAAATGCCAATTTTTGGGTATTTTTGGGTATGATCCCGCTACTTTCTATTTTTCTAGTAGACTATAATTCCTATGTTTTGTCTTTGATAAAAAACAAAAAAATCTTTGAAAAGTTAAAGATTGCTTTCAGTGTTTAACCTTGTATATTTTTTTTTCTTCCCTCTGGCACTCTATTTTGTTTGTATATTTTTCGTGATCTATGTCTTGGTTTTTTTTATTGTTCCTGTTATGTACTTGTTACATTTTCATTTTTGGCATTAAAAAAATGAACTCGCCCATCAGTACCTGTAGGTGGCGATACTAATCAAAGGTGATCCATCAGTCATAAAATAAGGGAGAAGAAGAAGAAAGTGCAACACTTGTTCACTGTATAACGTTGCTAATTTGAAGGAAATATAGTAAATATAAAATAAACACTATTCTGCTGGCAAAGTCGCTAATCTGAAAAAGAAGTAAAATTACCATTATTTTGTAGACTAGGTCAAAATATTCCATCGGTTCAGTGTCAGTGTCATGAGAGATCATTGCATCAGCAAAGCGTCGTGAGAGAGACAGTATTTGCCTGTGAATCGCAGCTGAAACACATTTTGTACACTGTTTTAATATGGAAGAAAGAGGTGAGCTTTGAGAATGTATTCAATTCAGTGATGCTATATGCTAATTTGTTAGCGGCCGTTCCAGTTTATGAGTTATATGATGTTATGTTTATCATTCTGTTATGTTGCTAAAGGCTTTAGACAGATTTTAGACCTGTTTTGCAATAACTAGATGAAAACTTAGAGAAAGCGTTCATGGGAACTTCTGAGGAGCAGAATAAGAAGATTTCCACTTCAACCGGATGTTATTATTATTGCTGTAACGTTATTTATTTATTTCAGGACGAGTATCTCAAATTTCTTGATGATGATGGGACCGATGCTACGATTATGTGTTATGAAAGCTAATTTTTTTTGTGGATTCTTTATTTATGGTGGATATTGGATATTTTATTCACTCACCTTTTAATACAATTTTTAATTTCTTAAATATGTTAATAAACATATAGAATGTTAATAAATATTAATAATCATTTAAATTATTAATAGTTAAAACAATTAGATTGTTTACATTATTAGTTAGGGTCTATATTATAAATTAACATTAATAAATCCATTAGAAAAATTAGTTACACACTTTACAATAAGGTCTCATGCATTAGCTAACATGAACTAAAAATGAGCAATATAATTTTTTATTAATGTTAGTTAATAAAAATACAAATGTTCATTGTTCGTTCGTACTGTTCATACAAAGTAAACCTTACTGTACAGAAGATTTGACAAAAAAATCCAGAATCTTATTTATACTTCAGAATGGGAATTTAATGTTGTTTACTTGCGAGTTTCATTTGGCCCAACACTAAAATTAATTAAACATTTTTCTTTCCAGAACTGGTGGAATACTTCCGAGCGCAGATCCGAGAAGACCCAGACGTGGCTTCAGCGGTGGCTGCTATACGATCACTGCTGGAGTTCCTGAAGAGGGATCAGAGTGAGTCTTGTCTTATTTTCTCGCTCTCAGGATGTGTGAGGATGTTGTGGACGTGAACCAATGCTTGTCCTCCTCTAGGCGAGACTATCCTGGGCCTGAGAGAGAACATGACGCAGGCCATACTTCGGCTACAGGAGACGGATTCATCCGTGGCTGTGTCGTCGGGAGGAGAGCTCTTCCTGCGCTTCATCAGCCTGACCTCACTGGAACATCCGGTCAGTTCAGCATTAGAGTGAATCTAATGTAGATGCTCTGGTCAATATTGCAGGTGTTTGGATAATTAACCCTGCAAAGCCTGACATATGAAACAATTGGTGCTGTCAAATTTATTAATCATGATTATTGCATCCAACATAAAAGTTTGTAAATGTAGGTAGGTATATATATATATATATATATATATATATATATATATGTATATGTATATGTGTGTATCTATGTATATACATACACACATATATATATATATATATATATATATATATATATGTATATGTGTGTATCTATGTATATACATACACATATACACACACACACATATATATATATATATATATATACACTCACCTAAAGGATTATTAGGAACACCATACTAATACTGTGTTTGACCCCCTTTCGCCTTCAGAACTGCCTTAATTCTACGTGGCATTGATTCAACAAGGTGCTGAAAGCATTCTTTAGAAATGTTGGCCCATATTGATAGGATAGCATCTTGCAGTTGATGGAGATTTGTGGGATGCACATCCAGGGCACGAAGCTCCCGTTCCACCACATCCCAAAGATGCTCTATTGGGTTGAGATCTGGTGACTGTGGGGGCCATTTTAGTACAGTGAACTCATTGTCACGTTCAAGAAACCAATTTGAAATGATTCGAGCTTTGTGACATGGTGCATTATCCTGCTGGAAGTAGCCATCAGAGGATGGGTACATGGTGGTCATAAAGGGATGGACATGGTCAGAAACAATGCTCAGGTAGGCCGTGGCATTTAAACGATGCCCAATTGGCACTAAGGGGCCTAAAGTGTGCCAAGAAAACATCCCCCACACCATTACACCACCACCACCAGCCTGCACAGTGGTAACAAGGCATGATGGATCCATGTTCTCATTCTGTTTACGCCAAATTCTGACTCTACCATCTGAATGTCTCAACAGAAATCGAGACTCATCAGACCAGGCAACATTTTTCCAGTCTTCAACTGTCCAATTTTGGTGAGCTCGTGCAAATTGTAGCCTCTTTTTCCTATTTGTAGTGGAGATGAGTGGTACCCGGTGGGGTCTTCTGCTGTTGTAGCCCATCCGCCTCAAGGTTGTGCGTGTTGTGGCTTCACAAATGCTTTGCTGCATACCTCGGTTGTAACGAGTGGTTATTTCAGTCAAAGTTGCTCTTCTATCAGCTTGAATCAGTCGGCCCATTCTCCTCTGACCTCTAGCATCAACAAGGCATTTTCGCCCACAGGACTGCCGCATACTGGATGTTTTTCCCTTTTCACACCATTCTTTGTAAACTCTAGAAATGGTTGTGCGTGAAAATCCCAGTAACTGAGCAGATTGTGAAATACTCAGACCGGCCCGTCTGGCACCAACAACCATGCCACGCTCAAAATTGCTTAAATCACCTTTCTTTCCCATTCTGACATTCAGTTTGGAGTTCAGGAGATTGTCTTGACCAGGACCACACCCCTAAATGCATTGAAGCAACTGCCATGTGATTGGTTGATTAGATAATTGCATTAATGAGAAATTGAACAGGTGTTCCTAATAATCCTTCAGGTGAGTGTATATGTATGTGTATATACATACATAAACATGTATTCATATAAACACACACCATACATATATATATATATATATATATATATATATATATATATATATATATATATATATATATATATATACTGTATATCATTTATATACAAACTTTTATGTTAGATGCAATTACTCACTATTAATTGACTTGACAGCTCCAGAAATAATATGAAAAATAATATTTTTTATGAAATGGAACCGTTTATTGAAAAGTTTGGGAATGTGTTTTATGCTTTGAAACATCAGGCTTTTATGGCTCTGATATAGTGAGAATATGGAGATAAAAACACCTTAATTTTATTCAGAGCCCGAAACTGAGAAAAAATATACAATTTGATTCAGTTTCTGATATTTATATGACCTAAAGTAAGATGAAATTCTGATGCTTGTAATATAAATGAGATCTTTATAACAGTATAACAGATACTTATATAAAATGCATATAAATATCAGTCATAACAATATATCTTCCAATAATATGTCTTAGTAAGTTGATATTTAAATACTTAGTTTTATGATCAAAGCCCTGTAGTTTTAAAACATGTAATACAGTGATGATTGAGGGATGAACAAATAAACCTTCCTCTAAAGCCTGATGATCATATTTGAGACTCATGATTTTTCTAAAAACCGATGTATGGATAATCAAGTGAACCTGAGTGTCTTCCCTGCCTTTGTATCACAGGATCTCTCACAGTGTAAGAATGTGATGATAGAGAGAGGTGAACTCTTCTTGAAGAAAATATCCCTCTCTAGGGGCAAAGTGGGTAAACTGTGCCACACCTTCATCAAAGATGGAGCTGTAAGTACAGTAGTTCCTAAAAGGCATCATAGCATGTTTATTTTGGACACACTCTCATATCTGCCTTCCATTTGCAGAAAATCCTCACACACTCGTCTTCCCGAGTGGTATTAAAGGTTCTGGAAAATGCAGCAGCCGATAACAAACGTTTTAGAGTATATGTCACCGAATCACAACCGGATTCAGCAGGGTGAGTCTTCATCACATTGAGTGTCTCTACAAACCCACAAACACACAAACCCGCCTCCTCTCACTCACTTGTTTCATTTGCTCCGGATGAATATTGTTGCTGTTACAGGGCTTGAATTTCGGCATGGGATTGCACATAATTTTAGTCATTCCTGCAGATTTTGTGCTCAGACCCAAAGTGCACACACATAAAGCCGCCTCTCAGCACTAAATTGAGTTATTTTTCGCTGCTTATTGCTCTTAAACAGTCAAATACACACAAAATAATGTCAAAATGCCGGTCGATGGCGATTATTCACATAAACACAGTCAGTTCTGTTTTAAGTGAACGTAAACAGTTGAGAAAAAAAACGCATGTGTAACAGTATAATGGATCCGTGCGTCAGGTCTTAAAGTGACAGCAGCCTAATATTCCTGCTGACAAATTATGAGATAATATTGCAGTTTTTCCCCATGGTATCAATGTCAGAATTGTGGCCAGTGAAAATGCTGAGTGGTTAATAACTTGTGGCTGGTGAGCAAAAAAGTTAAAGTCAAGCCCCGAGTATACGAATTGGGACACACCTACAGATCCCAATTTACTCAGATCCTATATAAAATAATTAACTAATTTCAATCTAACAAATTATGTGCATGCTTAATGGCTGTATTATGGGTGATGTACTTAGAATGTGCACAAATATGTTGGGCACGGCCACATTTAACAGAGGCTTTTGCATGTACCAAAAGTAACCAAGCCATTTGGTGTACATTTTTTTAATATATATATATATATATATATACACTCACCTAAAGGATTATTAGGAACACCTGTTCAATTTCTCATTAATGCAATTATCTAATCAACCAATCACATGGCAGTTGCTTCAATGCATTTAGGGGTGTGGTCCTGGTCAAGACAATCTCCTGAACTCCAAACTGAATGTCAGAATGGGAAAGAAAGGTGATTTAAGCAATTTTGAGCGTGGCATGGTTGTTGGTGCCAGACGGGCCGGTCTGAGTATTTCACAATCTGCTCAGTTACTGGGATTTTCACGCACAACCATTTCTAGAGTTTACAAAGAATGGCGTGAAAAGGGAAAAACATCCAGTATGCGGCAGTCCTGTGGGCGAAAATGCCTTGTTGATGCTAGAGGTCAGAGGAGAATGGGCCGACTGATTCAAGCTGATAGAAGAGCAACTTTGACTGAAATAACCACTCGTTACAACCGAGGTATGCAGCAAAGCATTTGTGAAGCCACAACACGCACAACCTTGAGGCGGATGGGCTACAACAGCAGAAGACCCCACCGGGTACCACTCATCTCCACTACAAATAGGAAAAAGAGGCTACAATTTGCACGAGCTCACCAAAATTGGACAGTTGAAGACTGGAAAAATGTTGCCTGGTCTGATGAGTCTCGATTTCTGTTGAGACATTCAGATGGTAGAGTCAGAATTTGGCGTAAACAGAATGAGAACATGGATCCATCATGCCTTGTTACCACTGTGCAGGCTGGTGGTGGTGGTGTAATGGTGTAGGGGATGTTTTCTTGGCACACTTTAGGCCCCTTAGTGCCAATTGGGCATCGTTTAAATGCCACGGCCTACCTGAGCATTGTTTCTGACCATGTCCATCCCTTTATGACCACCATGTACCCATCCTCTGATGGCTACTTCCAGCAGGATAATGCACCATGTCACAAAGCTCGAATCATTTCAAATTGGTTTCTTGAACATGACAATGAGTTCACTGTACTAAAATGGCCCCCACAGTCACCAGATCTCAACCCAATAGAGCATCTTTGGGATGTGGTGGAACGGGAGCTTCGTGCCCTGGATGTGCATCCCACAAATCTCCATCAACTGCAAGATGCTATCCTATCAATATGGGCCAACATTTCTAAAGAATGCTTTCAGCACCTTGTTGAATCAATGCCATGTAGAATTAAGGCAGTTCTGAAGGCGAAAGGGGGTCAAACACACAGTATTAGTATGGTGTTCCTAATAATCCTTTAGGTGAGTGTGTGTGTATATATATATATATATATATATATATATATATATATATATATATATATATATATATATATACATACATACAGCTTGCTATTAAAGTGTGTGTATTTGCACATTGTTTATAGTTTTTTCATGATGCAATCTTTTATGAATGTTTTTCCCCATTGTCCCTTAGTGAACTTATGGCTCAAAAACTACGCAAACTCAATATACCCGTCACAGTTGTGCTTGACGCTGCAGTCGGGTAAGTGTCAAAATAGTCATAGAACCTCTTAACTGATGTGTTCAAATTCAATGGTCATTCCAAAAATGAGTTGTTCCATTAGTTATCAGAAATGTCAACAATATAAACATTTTTATTCTGTTAAGGTAAGCTCCAGCATGAAAATTTGGGTATCATATTGGGGACAATGACGTTTTTGCTCTATATGAACATCTGCTACTTGTTTCTGTGTGGTTGTAGGTACATCATGGAGAAGGTAGACCTGGTGATTGTCGGCGCTGAGGGCGTTGTGGAGAGTGGCGGTGTTATAAACAAGGTCAGAAATGGACACACTTTTGTTGTCTTGATGTTTGCAGTCGTGTTTAAGGCAAGACACTACAGGGGAATCAACCTTATTTTGTCTACGTGGAAGTAAGCTGTTTTCTGTGAACGTGTGAGACTTTGATTCATTAGCCGTTACAGGGAAACAACTAGAACAAGTGCAGTAAACGGTGAAACTGTATCAAGGAGCATAATGAGCTGTTTTGTACAGCTAAAAATAACTGAAGCGGATGAGACCGGAAGCCTCGACACATTCATTTTACGAAAGGTTGTGCCGCTCTTACGTTAAAAATACGGTGGATAGGGTAAAAATGTTAAGTAATAGATATCACCATACTTCTCCAGTTGATTAATCACATGAAGACCTTGATTACACAACACGGTTTCAATGCGGTTTGGGCGTTCATTTACACAACAAGTGTTTTAGGGGCCTGAAAAACAGGATGGGTCCCAAAATGGATCCTGCATGTGTAAGTAGGGCCGAAGATGATGTAAATTCGCCCATGGCAACTTTAAAACTTCTATTAGTTAGCTAGGACTTAAACCAGTTTAAAACCGCACCTCGCATCCCTGCCAACCGCTCAAGCCGTGCAATAAGAATTTCATGATCTATGGTGTAAAATAAACACCAAAACTGCAGCATTTCCAGAATCCACAGTTAAAACATCATAAAAACCTGCAGATTCTGTACGGTGATGTTCCCTAATCGTTGTCGTGTAAATGTACCCTAAGACAACTGCTTTATATTACAAGTTTTCTGAAATGTTATGTTTAAATATGCAAATGAGACGTTATCTAATTAAATATGCACTCATTTGCATACATTTCTAGAACAGAAATCTGAACTTTGAAGTTCAAAATTCTACTCGTTTGATTTTGTTGACATGTATCCAGAGGTCCGCTCTTCGTACGTCGCTAACTCAGTTAGCTGGATTTGATTGTTGACGATTTGGCATGATCTTGGATTGTTTGGTTCTTCGAAGCTCATCCTGGACTTGCTGTCATAGCAACAGGCCCGGAAGCTTAAACGGGAGCAGCTTATTTCATGTAAACAGGATTAGATTGCATCTTTTTAAGCGGCGTTGATACTTAAAATCTGTCCCAGCCACTGCTACTTTATTACAAGAGTTCCTTACTGAACCAGGGGCAATAATAATTTTAAATAATAACAATAATAATATAAAAATGTATTTGAAAATAATATTATAATGTTGTGTATAATACTATAGACACAGCCACTTGATTGAGAGATTTATTTCTGATAGAATAATCACTTTATCATTTTATTGGAGTTTTACACACATGCGGTAACGTTAACCTGAGCCGTGCATTAATTTGAGACGTTAATTAATGACAGATATTATGGGATGGCTTGATGCGGCGCAGGAGATGCAGATAACTTGATCTTGACCCTTAAGAAACTTTAATTAATGCTGCCACGTAACAAATCTGCTTCAAATTGAATTAAAAATTAAATGAATTGCTAATTACAACATTGAAATAAAAATGTAAAGGGTGTACAAATACTATGAAATTGTGAATATAAATAATTGGGAATCTTGTTTAAAAAAAAACAGTGCACATTTCATTTATCTATTATAACTTTTATGTTGGCTTGGTCGCTTGGCTGTTTCCTTATAAAGGTCCAGAAATTCGTGGTTTTCTTTTTTTAATTTGTCAAGTTTTTGCCAGGTGGCTTTTTTAATTATATGATGTCATTACGTTGCTGTCTTGCCGCCAGCCAATCGCTGTATTACTGATCGTGTTTTCGAGTATCGATACATCTGCCCTCTTCAGGGAACACAGGAACGCGCAGTAATCTTAGACAACTTAATCCAGATATTTTAATCCAATCCGCAAATTCGTTTGAAGAACCAAATTAGCCAGAGATCAGTTATCACGATTATAAGATCTGGGATCTGTCAAATCATCTCAGATGTATTTAGCGGGGTACCCCTAGAACTCCATAAATCAGAAAATACTATCAACAGACAGAAAACAAATCATGTTTTTAGGAATAAAATGTCATATAAATCAGGCGAATGATAACAAACCCCTTCAGATTATAGACTGGAATAAAGCTGTAATGTTTGGTGTGTTTAAGTGCTGCTAAAGTAGTGATTTCTGACTCTACTTTAGAATAAAACTCATTTTAAGGAAACAGCCTTTAAGGATATGTATTTTAAAGGTAATCTACAGATGCAAATAGATGAAGCCTGATAAATGTACATTATGGGTGTTTTCTTTCCATTAGTCTGTTAAGGCCAAAATTGAACAGTGCCTGAAAAACAATGGTTTTGCCTGTAGTGTCTGGCCTTTAAACAAAATACATTTATTTCTTACCATTCATTTCTTAGATTGATTAAAATGATTCCATTCATGTCCTAGATTGGCACCTATCAGATGGCCGTGTGTTCCAAGGCGCACAACAAACCATTTTATGTGGTGGCAGAAAGTTTTAAGTTTGTGCGACTCTACCCACTTAACCAGCAAGACGTACCCGATAGATTCAAGGTAAGGTTCACACCATGTCGTAATTACAAGATGACGACACGTGACTTTCTGAAGATGTTCACGTCCGTGAGAATTATGCCTTTCTATGCTATCAACACCTAAATCAGGGTTTCCGTGGGTCTCAAAAAGTCTTAATTTGACCTTCTACAATTTAAGGCCTTAAAAATGTCTTAAATTGGATTAGAAAATCTTAAATTCAATATCATGGCATTAAATTAGGGCCCTGTGATTTCTGTGATGTAGAAAATGTGGACGGAATCGCAGAATCCATTCATAAAAATGGAATTTACTGTATAATGCAGAATGTCACAGATTTTTACTTAAAGGGATAGTGCACCCAAAAATTGTCATTATTTACTCACGCTAATGTCGTTCCAAACTCGTAAGACTTTCATATAAAGCGATCGAGTCTCTTCAGAAAATTTGGACTAAACTGCTTGATTCATATGGATTAGTTTTACAATCTCTTTATGAACTTTTTGAAGCGTCAAAGTGGTAGTTGCGTAGCTGTCAATGGAGGGACAGGAAGCTCTCAGATTTCATTAAATAGATCTTCATTTGTGTTTCGAAGATGAACGAAAGTCAGTCAAATTTAATCTAACCATTAAAGCAGAGTCCAGAAAATTAAGACAGAATAAATTATAAAACAGATTTCATAGGGCCCTAAATTGAATTGCAAAATTATATTGCATTTTTGTTTTCTAGTACAGATTCAAAACATCCTTAGATCAAGATAGTCTTGTTTTCTGAGAAATTGAACAAAATTAAGTGAGTTTATGCTTAAAACAAGAACAAATATCTGTAATTGGGTATGAAAATTACTTGTATTTGAATTAAGGTGATTTTTATGAACCCATTGGCAGATATTTCTTGTTTTAATCATAAAATCACTCACAAGATCACAGGATTTTTTGCTATTTTCTTTATAAAATTAATTATATGGAGATCTGTTGGAAATTGTATTTTCAAACTTTGAAGTGTCAGTAATAACTCATTGTGTGCTTCCTAGATATTTACATTTAGAGAACATACTGACGTGTTATGTTCCCTTCAATTTATTCCTTATTCTTTAATTGGTCTTAAATTTACCTTCATAAAACCTGCAGAAACCCTGCTAAATGAATCTGCAGCGGTCACATGGTACAAGTAGAATCTCTCAGAAAATTCAAAGCTGTAATTCCGAGTTCTACGAGGTTTGAACGCTTTTCACAAGTTGGAATCTCGTAATTACTACACCTTAAGATAGTTTAAACACTGAGTTCCACTTATTATACATGAATAGGTACATAATATCTCTCTCTCTGCGTCTTTCAGTATAAAGCTGACATCCTGAAAACAGTGGATCTTAACCAAGAGCACCCGCTGATTGACTACACCCCTCCATCCCTCATCACGTTACTCTTCACTGACCTCGGGGTGCTGACGCCCTCTGCTGTCAGCGACGAGCTCATCAAACTGTACCTGTGATGATGATGATTGCTCTTCATAAAGCATTTAAATCATTGCCCAAGTGTATAGATTTCAAATGCATCGTTAACCGAAAGTTCCTGTATATGGAGAGTATGCCACATCCAACGAATCCTGAATTTAAGATTAAATTATCTGGTTTAAATAATTTTCATGTGCCCATCTTTTCTCAGAAAACTCACATTATAACATGGTTACATTTATTTTAAAAGACTCCCTACATTTACACATCATTAGAAACTTGTTCTACCCAGTCATGCTGAGTTAATGAGGATAAAATGGGATCTAAATGATATTAAATATCAGGTATCTCAGAGCCTTTTAGGTATGCACAACATACCACCATAGCGGTCTCGGCCAGATATGAAAATTTGGCCAATATATTAAAGCCGATAAATGTATTATTTCCTTCAGCTGAGACACATCAGATGCGCACTGTTCACCATGATGGGTTTGAATTGCTTGAAATATGATTGGAATCACTTCAAAAAGGAAAATACAGTTTAAGTTCAACATGTGCAGCGCAAGTCTGTCATATAGGCTACATAAAATTATAATGAGAACATGATTGGGACATGGCTTTTAATGCTGAGACTTTTGTTTTTGTAATCAGGCTCTCAAAAATGATATAAAAATTTGGATTTGGATTAATCAGCCATTATATCGGTTATTGGCCTTCAAATATAAAGAATTATCGGTATCGGACAATTTTCATATCGGTGCATCCCTACTTTATAAGGTGACGTTAAAATACATGCTATATTCGTGTATTAATAATACACAGAGACGATTGGGTTCCAGGGTTAGTTAACTTCATTTAATTCAATTTAGTCTTTTAAATAAACAAGTGCTAAAGCCAGTTTTTTAATATATAGACTTGGAATGCATTTAAAAAAAAAAAAAAAAAAGTTGCCAATAGATGCTACAATAATTTATGGTGGCTCCTGGGAAAACATGCTGACAAATGAGGATATAGACCACATTAGTATGTTTATACACTTACTGTATCTGTTGACACACATCTTGCTGCTTGGATCACATGCAGTCAGCTATGTTCAAAAATGTAAATAAATTAGTATCGTAACAGGCAGCAGCCATTTCAACCCCCCTCATAATCATTAAAAATGATCAAAAAAAATACAGCATTGGCAGTTTTATACAATATGTATACAAAACATGAGCGTTTGGGCTGATGGGGAGAGATGAGAGGATGTTCATCTGAATAGCAGTGGCTACTTTAAGGTAAGTTTTCCTCAGGATGGTCCATGAGAGACTTTACCCAGCTGGTTCCATTGATCAGCTTGGTGGTTGCAATAATGTACTCAGTCCCACTATCTTCCATATTAGACAAGAACCGCAGAGCAGCGATTTCAGCATAAGTCACACCGCCAAGGAAGAAGACCAGGGTGGTTCTGTTTTCTCCTGGCTGACCTACAAATGAAGGAGAAGGCAGTCAACAATTACCTAGAGAAATATTACAACCATGTGCATAAAGACTTTCCGCCAAATGTATTTACATACACTATATTTCCAAATGTTTTGGGATGCCTGCCTTTACATGTACATGAACTTTAATGACATCCCATTCTTAATCTGTAGGGTTTAATATGGAGTTGGCCCACCCTTTGCAGCTATAACAGCTTCAACTCTTCTGGGAAGGCTTTCCACAAGGTTTAGGAGTGTGTTTATAGGAATTTTTGACCATTCTTCTAGAAGCGCATTTGTGAGGTCAGGCACTGATGTTGGACGAGAAGGCTCGCAGTCTCCGCTCCAATTCATCCCAAAGGTGTTCTATCGGGTTGAGGTCAGGACTCTGTGAAGGCCAGTCAAGTTCCTCCACACCAAACTCGCTCATCCATGTCTTTATGGACCTTGCTTTGTGCACTGGTGCGCAGTCATGTTGGAACAGGAAGGAGCCATCCCAAAACTGTTCCCACAAAGTTGGGAGCATGAAATTGTCCAAAATGTCTTGGTATGCTGAAGCATTAAGAGTTCCTTTCACTGGAACTAAGGGGCCAAGCCCAACCCCTGAAAAACAACCCCACACCATAATCCCCCCTCCACCAAACTTTACACTTGGCACAATGCAGTCAGACAAGTACCGTTCTCCTGGCAACCGCCAAACCCAGACTCGTCCATGGGATTGCCAGACAGAGAAGCGTGATTGGTCACTCCAGAGAACACGTCTCACTGCTCTAGAGTCCAGTGGCGGCGTGCTTTACACCACTGCATCCCACCCTTTGCTTTGCACTTGGTGATGTAAGGCTTGGATGAGCTGCTCGGCCATGGAAACCCATTCCATGAAGCTCTCTACCCACTGTTCTTGAGCTAATCTGAAGGCCACACGAAGTTTGGAGGTCTGTAGCTATTGACTCTGCAGAAAGTTGGCGACTTCTGTGTACTGTGCACCTCAGCATGCGCTGACCCCGCTCTGTGATTTTACGTGGCATACCACTTCGTGGCTGAGTTGCTGTTGTTCCCAATTGCTTCCACTTAGTTATACCACTAACAGTTGACCGTGGAAAGTTTAGTAGTGAGGAAATTTCACGAATGGACTTATTGCACAGGTGCAACCTATCACAGTACGACGCTTGAATTCACTGAGCTCCTGAGAGCGACCCATTCTTTCACAAATGTTTGTAGAAGTGTCTGCATGCCTAGGTGCTTGATTTTATACACCTGTGGCCATGGAAGTGATTGGAACACCTGAATTCAATGATTTGGAGGGGTGTCCCAATACTTTTGGCAATATAGTGTATATCGTGATGGGGTTACTGATCTTTACACAAAGTAAGCCATGTCATGCTCATCACTTACGCTTCTTGTGAAGGCCTGTGGGAACCTGCTGTCTCTCTTCAAAGTGTGGCCCAGGCAGCATCTTCAGCACCTCCTCTATGCTCCGCCAGCCGGGACGAGCCAGCACCTGAGTCAGACGCACACTGAGCGGGGCGTAGCCGCTGTACACATACGAGATGTCGTTGGGGTTCTGAGGGAAAGTGAACTCGCATTAGTTTCTCCCAAAAGCATGAGCAACACGCAGTCCTTGGATGACCCACCATCAACTGGGAGTTTAAACAGCTAAAAACAATGCGCTTTTTTAAAAAGAAACTGATTTGTGCATACGTCATCACATCAGGCAAACGTATAAAGTATGTACATATACAGTACCAGTCAAAAGTTTGAAAATGTTTTTGAAAGTCTCTTCTGCGCATCAATCCTGCATTTATTTGATCAATAATACAGAAAAATAGTCATACAATAGTCAATAGTTATATTGGGGAATATTATTACAATTTAAAATAATGGTTTACTATTTTAATGCACTTTAAAATATTATTTATTCCTGTGATCAAAGCTGAATTTTCAGCATCATTACTCCAGTCTTCAGTGTCACATGATCCTTCAGAAATCACTCATATGATGATTTTCTTTTCTAACAATATAAATCTTTACTATCACTTTTTATCAATTTAACATATCCTTCTTGAATAAAATGATTTCTTTCAAAAAAGAAAAAAATTATTACTGATCCCAAACTTTTGAACGGTAGTGTATATTGTTACAAAAGATTTCTATTTGAAATCACAGTTTTTTCAAACTTTTTATTCATTAAAGAATCCTGAAAAAAGTATCACAGGTTATAAAAAAATATTAAGCAGCACAACTGTTTTCAACATTGATAATATGATAATAAATCATCATATCAGAATGATTTCTGAAGGATCATGTGACACTGAAGACTGGAGTAATGATGCTGAAAATACAGCTTTGATCACAGGAATAAATTACCCATTATTTTACATTGTAATATTTCACAATATTACTGTTTTTTTCTGTAAAATAAATGGAGGCTTGATGAGCAGAAGAGACAATATTGCATATATATGCAAACAAATGATGCTAGACCTTTTCTCAAAATCAATTTTGAGTCTAAATCACTGCAATTACAGATTCGTTTTTGAAAATTTGAATACAGAAATGTTAGAAAAAATGAAATATACTCTCAGGCTATATGAAACTAAAACTTCCATTAGGTGGCAGAAAGTCTTAAGTGAATCATAGAATCATTCATTCATCTGATTCATTTGTCCAAATGGCTGATTCATTCAGGAATGAAACAAGTGACTGTCCTTATGAACGGATCATTGATTTGTTAAAAAAAAAAAAAGTGGATTCATTCAATAACGAAACGCCACTTTTGCAATGCTCTGAGACGCACAACGGCTCTGTTGCAGCTTTGATTGGAACCATTTTCACCCCCAAAGCAGAGCAAAAACAGACAATATTATGTCTAAAATGTCACTCACAATAGTAACTGTGATATTGATTTGATCAGTTTAATAAACATTTGATAGCATGCAGATATTCTGGAAAAACAGCTTATGTGACACTGCTTAACTATATCATATAGAAATGTAAGACAAAAACTCATTCAGGGGCATTTTGGGTGATGCATTTTAATAGGCTGTATCACACAGTGAAACCATATCACTGTATATTTTATATATCAGTATATTTTCAATAGTAATATAGTCTAAAAAAAATTTTTGGGAATAGAGTGCATGCATTAAATATATGCTATTTGTTAAAATGTAATGACATTTTAATACATCATGTATGATTTCCAAATGAGCCACTGTATGTTATTTTGTTTAAATGACATCTGTTTAACTTTCGGGTTAGGTTCAGTACTTCAGTTTGGGTCGGGACTATTTTCAGTTCTATAAAAACACTGAACCTTATTAATAATGAGTGGCAGGACACACCTGTTCATTGGCATCCTCCATCCATAGTTTGAGTGTTTTCCTGATTGTGGGGTAGTTGTTTCTCATGGTGCTTTGAGGTTTAAGTAACCCAACCTTTTCCAAGTTCTTGAGGGTCAGAATGTGCTCGTATCCATACGTCTAAACCAACAAAGCACAAACATGGCAAATGCTTTTTGTTAAACATTAAATTGTCTTAATGGCCTCAATGTGATTGGTTATCAACAGACACGTGATCCAAGTTGACTGTTATGCATTCACAAAATGTATCTAAAAGCAAAGAGTGAACCATGAAGAACTTCTCTCTGTCCTACCTGAAGGATCTCCCTCTTATAGTAGTCGAGCACTTTCTGTTTGAGGCCGTTGTTGCAGACAGACTGCATGCACACCAGTCGCAGGATTTTAATCAGCGGGTCTTTCTGTGCAATGCAGTCTTCTATATACGTGCTGACCTGAGAGTGAAATCACCCATTATCACAGTGATGATAAACACATTGACTCAATCCTAAAATATATTCTGTCCCCAGAAAAGACTAATCGCAACTTGTGTTTCATGCCGACTTTAAACGACACTGCCTTATATTGGAATCATAAAGAAAACAAAGCACCTTGTCTGTGTCTACTCCAGTCATAAACTCTTGCTCAACCGTCAGACTGTCAAAGAAGGCTTCGGAGGCTGAAACACAGGAAAGAATTGATTGAATGCTATATCTAAGGCAGTTTGAGATCAAATCAAAACAAGCAAATTGGATGTGAACTCACGCCCATAATATTATCATTTACCACAGACCACAACTTCAACTCCTCCAAGTTATTAAAAATCAATGGGAAACACCTTTACAGTAAAACACTTACAATGCATGCCATACAACACCATGTATGTTCAAAATGTGCAACTCACATTGAGTCAAATTTAGCTGAATTCCAAAAATTAATCTAAATAAATCAATTTTATATTTATGGCCCACTGCAAACCATAATAGCATTTAATGTAATTATAGAATATGAAAAATTTTCACTAAATGCTGTTTATCTCCTCTAACTTACGCAGAAAGTGTAACGCCTCTCACAGTTCAAAGCGCTTACGCTACATCCGATGTCATCGTCACGCCAGTTATTTTTCCGTAAGTTGAATACGGAAGGCGGTCTGGCGTAAGCTAGATATTTTACTTTATAACGTGTTAAATATGGATATTTTTCTTACACAAGCCCATCACTTCACTTCAGAAGGCCTTTATTAACCCCTGGAGCTGTGTGGAGCACTTTTATAATGGATGGATGCACTTTTTTGGGCTTCAAATTTTGAGCTGCCATTATAAAGCTTGGATTAGCCAGGACATTTTTTAATATAACTCTGATTGTATTCGTCTGAAAGAAGAATGTCATATACACCTAGGATGGCTTGAGAGTGAGTAAATCATGGGGTAATTTTCATTTTTGGGTGAACTAACCCTTTAACATATTGCTTTAATTTCTGAATGTGTCTTAATGGCCTCAATGTGATTGGTTATCAAGGAACATGTGAATGATTGGTCTCAGACTTACTCGTTATGTCCTTGACGAGTTCAGCGATGGAGGTGTGATTAGCCAGTGAGCTGCGAGCCGCCTGCATGTGAGGCAACTGGGAAACAAACTGTTTAATCTCCCCAACGGTTTTGGCATTGTGTCGCTCCTATCAGAAAGACAAGAAAACCAGCTTATTAATGACAACAAGTCTCTTCTGCTCACTAATTTATTATTTGATCAAAAAGACAATAAAATAACTTTTCTATGTGAATATATGTTAAAATGTAATTTATTCCTGTGATCGGAGCTGAATTTTCAGCATCATTACTCCAGTCTTCAGTGTCACATGATCCTTCAGAAATCATTCTGATATGCTGATTTGATGCTTAAGAAATAGTTCTTATTATTACCAATGATGAAAACAGTTGTACTGCTTCATATTTTTGTGGAAACTGTAAAAAAAAATATTCACGATTCTTTGATGAATAGAAAGATTAAAAGAACAGCATGTATTTGAAATAGAAATTTAACATTATAAATGTCTTTACTTTCACTTTTACTTTCAATGTAATGCTTCTTTGTTGAATAAAACTATATATATATATATATATATATATATATATATTTTTTTTTTTTTTTTTTAAATATTGTACTTACTCTTAGATTTCCAAGGTATCATGATTTCCACAAAAATATGAAGCTGAACTGTTTTCATCATTGATAACTGTGACAAGCAGGGCGGGCGAGAGCCGTGAGAGAGAGGCCAGTGGCGTGACTGCAGATGAGCGTCTCCTGCGCGTCACACCGGTCTCGAATCCGCTCACGGAGGAGCTCGGAAGCATAAAAGTCCAGGCCTGGTCCTCTCTCGTCCTTCACTGTCGTCGCTCCTCCTTTTATGCTTCCGAGCTCCTCCGTGAGCGGATTTGAGACCGGTGTGACGCGCATCTGCATTTTAAAATGCATTCAAATAGAAAACAGTTATTTTAAATTGCAATAATATTTCACAATATTACAATGCAGCCTTGGTGAGCATAAGAGACTTCTTTCTAAAACATTAAAAATTCAAAGCTTTTGACCAACAGTGTATTTATTTTACACAAAAGCAGCCCAAACCTCAAACGCAGCTGATATGATCTTGGCTTTCTTGCTGAGAGCCGCGCCGACAGCATTGAAGTTCTTGTCACGTATTTCGGCGTAAAGCTCCTCGGCGGAGTTGAGCTGCAGTTTTTTGGGCTCGGTGGGGAGATCTTTCCCACCTTCTCCCTGTTTCTTCTGCGCAAACTTCTCAGGCGGTAGCTTCACATAACCTGTCAAAGCAACCACAGAACTATTGGAAAAACGAGAGCTTATACAATCTTTAAATTATGTACTTCTAAAGTATTTATTTCGTGTCTGCACACATTTTTTAATTTATTTACCATTGGTGATGCCATAGATCTCATCGATAAGACCCTCGTAAGTAAGTTGTGTGGCTAATGGTGTAAGCAAGTCAACATTGCGATCCAACAGGAGAAGGGTGTCGAAAACAGGCAGGATTTGAGTGTGACCTGCAAACTCTCTCTTCATCCGCAGCATCATGTTGGCCACATGCTGAGAGAGACACAGCACAATGCCATGATGCATAATAAAAAAAAACAATATGAAATATTAAATAAATCACATCTTTTTATAAATCAGTGAAATGGAAAACAAAATTGTGTTTACCAAGGTACTACAAATTAGTATGGAGGCTTGTTTCCGCCAAGGAATAAAAAAAATTGTGACATTTTCTCTCACAATTCTGATTTTTTTCTCAGAATTGTGAGATATAAACTTGCAATTGCGGGTTATAAAGTCCGAATGAGAGATATAAAGTCACAATTGAGAGAAAATGGCAGAATAATGAGCTGACTTTTTTTTCTGAAAAATTGTGAGTTTATATCTCTTCCGATTTGGACTCGCAATTGTGCATTTATATCTCACAATTCAGAGAAAAAAGTCAGAATTGCAAGATGTAAACTCGCAATTGCGAGAAAAAAATGTTATAATTGTGAGTTTATATCTCACAGTTGAGAAAAAAAAAAAAAAAATCAGAATTGCGAATTTATATCTCAATAGCGAGAAAAATAAATAAATTGTGGGATATAAACTTGCAATTGCAAGGAAAAAGTCTTGAATTGCGATATAAATGTCAAAATTGCAAAGTTAACTTGCAATTTCGGGAAAAAAAATTAGAATTAGGGCTGCACGATTAATCGCAATTAACCCAAAAACGCACTTTAACCGCTTTGGCTTAGTACGATTATGAAATCGCAAAGGCTGCGATTATTTTTTATGCGCAGCTTGTCAGTGAAGCACGGCTCTGCAATCAGTAGTAAACGCTGCTCCATCTGAAATCACTGCGAGTTTGAGTCGCTTATAACGTGCATTTGAAAAAGCAACACGCGTCAAACATCTTTCCAACATGAGAAGCATTTATGAACCTCTTGTCCAACAAAAGACAACATTGTTTTACTCCAAACTCACTTGTGGCTTCTTACACAGAATAAGGCACACAACATATTTCATAGTATTGAAATGAAGTGATAAAAGCTATGTCGATCAGCATTGAAATATAAACTTTATTATCATGAAAATACCAGAGAAGGCTTGAAGAACTCAGATAAACCATATATTGTCGCATTTGTGTGTTTATTAGTCATGTTTAATCAAAGCGTTTCAATCTTCTGTTTATTCAGCTACAGCAATAGTATGATGCCCATAGGGATTTCCTGGAATGACGTGCGTTATCGTACTTCTGCGGGGCATATTTGGAGCGCGAGAGCGCCCTCTGGCTTTCAGATGAAGCAGCATGTACCGCCTATCACAGAGCCATGCGCGTGCGGTTTAATTCTGATTAATCGTGCACCCCTAGTCAGATCTCACAATAGCGAGAAAAATGTCAAAATTGTGAGTTTATGTCTCACAATTGAGAAAAGTCAGAATTGTGGGACATAAACTCGCAATTGAGGGAAAAAAGTAAATTGTGGGATATAAAAAAGATAAAAAGTCAGAATTGCAAGTTCATATATCACAATGAAGAAAAAAAAAAAAAGTTAAGATTAAAAATTTCGCAAACACATTTTAAATTTGTTTTATTCTGTGGAAACAAGTCTCCATAAATATACATCACTGAGGAAGAACAAGATGCTAGAAATGAAGTTTGCAAGATTAATGGCATCAAATGTTTGAAAAGAGCAGCCAAGATAGCAAAGTTGACACAAACGCTTTTCTACTCACCCTTGCACACTCTCCTTTGCCAAAGATCTGCGGTATCGTCCCGTAAAGTGCTTGCAAAGTCATGAGGCCCTTGGCAGCGTGATACAGGCTTGTCTGATCATTCTCTAAATAACATTCCTTCAGAAAACAAAACCAAGTTACGTAAACGTCTCAAAGCATTTGCTCATGGATATGTCAGCTTTATATTGCATATAAAACGCGGCCATATCATACACATACACAGAGAACATCTGGGATGAGAATTACATGGGATCTCCTGAGATAAGAACATTTTTGATGTGTAATTTCTAATGATTATTTTGTTCAGAGACGGTATTTTGCGACTAATCCTGAATCAGAAAACCTTCAGGATATGAACACAAACCCAGAATATAAGTGACATTAACTCATTGTCTTACCCTAAAGGAACTCTCAGACTCCATGGAAAGAAGGTCTCCATCATAAGGTATAAGGTCCAGAATGTACTCATCGATGTTTGTAAAAGAGTTAAGAACGCCTTTCTCCTTCAGCCGCTGCTCACACAGAAGACTCCGGCGAGGCACGAACAGGATGTGGAAATCTCGTGGCTGTAATTTATCCTCACTGCAATGCAAATCTTACAATGTATCATCAGCAAGGCAGCATTACGGTCAGTGACTACTGCCAGAAAGCACAGCACCAAATTAAAACTAATCAGAATATCTGCTATGGATGTTATTGTTGGAGAGCACCTATTGTCTCAAAATTGAAATATTCATAATACAGGTAATAGACACTCTTAAAAATAAAGGTCCCAAAAGGATTTTTTTTTAACTCGTCCTAGGCCATTTGTTCAGTTTAACGCTGGACACTCCTGCCAAAAGAACTCAGATTCCTCACATTTGATACATTGTTTTGTTCTTTACAGAAATGAGACTTACCTTGCAACATTTTCTGCAATGATGTCCATCAATTCCAACCTGGGTCGAACAAAAAAGACGATATTCTTGACGGCAGCGGATGGTATACGACCCCCTTTGAGAGTGAACATTTTCTCGACTTCATGTTCCTTTTTGAAAAATAAATTAAGACAATCACCTTCTTGACAAGGAATAAAATAATATTTAAACCATGTAAATGGGTAATAAAAAGAGCAAATGTCACCAGTGTTGTTCAAATGATACATACATATATGTGTGTGTATGTATATACACCGATCAGGCATAACATTATGACCTAATTGACCTAACAAAATTCCTAATATTTTGTTGGCCCTCCTTTCACTGCCAAAACAGCCCTGACCCGTCGAGGGATGGACTCCACTAGACCCCTGAAGGTGTGCTGTGGTATCTGGCACCAAGATGTTAGCAGCAGATCCTTTAAGTCCTGTAAGTTGCGAGGTGGGGCCTCCATGGATCGGACTTGGTTGTTCAGCACATCCCACAGATGCTCGATTGGATTGAGATCTGGGGAATTTGGAGGCCAAGTCAACACCTCAAACTCGTTGTTGTGCTCCTCAAACCATTCCTGAACCATTTTTGCTTTGTGGCAGGGAGCATTATCCTGCTGAAAGAGACCACAGCCACCAGGGAATACCGTTTCCATGAAACTATGAGTAACATCCACATGTATGGCAGGAACCAAGGTTTCCCAGCAGAACATTGCCCAAAGCATCGCACTGCCTCCTCCGGCTTGCCTTCTTACCATAGTGCATCCTGGTGCCATGTGTTCCCCAGGTAAACGATGCACACGCACCCCGCCATCCACGTGATGTAAAAGAAAACGTGATTCATCAGACCAGGCCACCATCTTCCATTGCTCCGTGGTCCAGTTCTGATGCTCACGTGCCCACTGTTGGAGCTTTCGGGAGTGGACAGGGGTCAGTAGTAGTGAGCTACAGTAGCTCGCCTGTTTGATCGGACCACACGGGCCAGCCTTCGCTCCCCACGTGCATCAATGAGCCTTGGCCGCCCATGACCCTGTTGCCGGTTCACCACTGTTCCTTCCTTGATAGATGGATACTGACCACAGCAGACCGGGAACACCCCACAAGAGCTGTAGTTTTGGAGATGCTCTGACCCAGTCGTCTAGCCATCACAATTTGGCCTTTTTCAAACTCGCTCAAATCCTAACGCTTGCCCATTTTTCCTGCTTCTAACACATCAACTTTGAGGACAAAATGTTCACTTGCTGCCTAATATATCTTACCCACTAACAGGTGCCGTGATGAAGAGATAATCAGTGTTATATATATACACACACACATACATACATACATACATACATACATACATACACACACACACACACACACACACACACACACACATATATATATATATATACACACACACACATACATATAAAATATTTGTTTTGCACTCACTACAGTATGTGTGTATTTTTTGGTACAAAGTTTCTCACCTTCAAAAGGGAATACTGAGCAATTAACCCGAAAGGTCCAGTAAGATACTCGTCCCAAACAATGGCCTTATTAAAAAAATAACAACAACACAAGAATTTAAAGGATGATGATACGTTACATGTCGACTGACAGTATCGCTAAACAGCATTTGCAGTAGTAATACTTGGCAACAATAACACAAAGTGCAGTTCACATTCGTCACAAGGTAAGTAGGTTTGAATAAATGATAGTGTGACAGCAGGAGAATGACAGTGTAAGAGACTAATCTGGATGTTTATTAGAGCAAAAAGATTTACCTTGCTTCCAGAACATTTATCTAAAAATTCGCGCAGATCTTTTCGTGCAGCCTCTCTCAAAATATTTAGGTTTACTCTGCCACAAAACAAATGCGACGCCATGTTCGTTAAAGCGCAATCATATGACTTTCACGGGCTCACCGTATCACGTGATTCGTCTTTCAAAATAAAAGCCAGGAGGTGTAAATTGTATTACTTTAGTTCCCAGTATAATTTTATATAATTTAATTATTTTTTTTAAATATATATTTTATTATATTATTAGTTTATTTACGCTAAAAATTATTTTGGATTAATCACGAGGACTTTTACATGCGCGACATCACTGTTTGTTGCCAAGTCCACTAGTTTTCGACATTATTGTTGCGCGACATTCCGAGTGATTTGTTGTGAACGCCGCCAATTTGCGTAATCCTGATATATATCTGAAGAGAGATCATATAGAGAGGTCGTGAATAATTACAGTGTGTTACGTAAACGCGTGACTGGTGTTATGACATTAGTTTCCTGTCAAAGATGTGGCAACCTCTCTCTGCCAAAACAAACGCGTCTGTGCTCTGAAGTTCGAGTTCGTCGCCAATTCAAGCCAAGCGAGTAGAAAATGCTGCGCACTGTTTTTTCCCGAACTTTTCCTCAAGTGTTTCGTATTTCAGCATGTCAGCATTCAACGATTCCTGCACCGAACATTCACCCAGACGTTCACTACAACAAGGTAATGTTTAAAATGCTGGGACTTTAATTCACATGTTATTCCCATAGGTAGGTAGTAGTGACATGTCTCGTGTTGCTAATATTCTAACTCACTACAACTTAATTCAGTGTTTGCAATCTTATCATTACTCCGGTATTTTAGTTCATGTTCCTCACATGTCTCTGTCGTCGAATCGTGGCGATTTAATGTATGTGTAGAAGACATTAGTTTAACAGGTTAACGAACTTGGCATGTTTTCAAACCCCGCCTCCATCACGAAAGTATGGAAGCCCGTTTCCGCCACAATTGAGTAAAAAAATGTAATTATTTAAGTCATAATAATGAGAAACTTGCTCATAATAATGCCTTAATATCTTGTAATAATGAGAAACTTTTTCATAATAATGACTTAATATCTCGTAATAATGAGAAACTTTCTCGTAATAATGACTTAATATCTTGTAATAATGAGAAACCTTCTCGTAATAATGACTTAACATCTCGTAATAATGAGAAACTTTCTCATAATAATGAGAAATTTTCTCGTAATTATGACTTAATCCACGCATGCGCAATTTGCACATGCGGGCAGCAACTTCCAGCACATCAAGCGAGGCGGGCAGCAAGCATTATATGTGCTATCTTATTAATTTATTTTTATTCTTTATTTTTTATTTTACTATCTGTGTACTGTTGTCTCTGTGTACTGAAGCTTCTTCTGTCACCAGAAATCCCTTGTGTGTGCAAACATAGCCTACTTGGCAATAAAGCTCCCTTTGATTCTGATATTGATTAAATAGGCTACTCTGGTTGAATTTGTCACGTGCGCCATTTATTGAAATATACAATATAATTTTTACAGGAGTATAAGCTATATTTACTGTTGAATGAAAACTGCTGCCTGATCACAACCTCATATTTCTGTTGCAACTGTTCGGCAGCAGAACTCACTGTTCCCTGTCAATTACAACACCATCCAACCAGTGTGTGTGTGTGTGTGTGTGCATCAATATAACCATGAGATTGAGGTTTGAACTGAAGTTGTAACAGATTTTATATATATATATATATATATATATACACACACACACACACACACATCAATTAATTTATTTCATATAATATATAATATTATCAAAACCAAGCACATGGAGGGCAATACAATTCATTCTCTAGGTAAATCTTGCATATGATGTGGTGTTATGGAAATATGATCGCAGAACAGCGCCACCCTCAGGTGACTGTATGTACCGACAGATCATACTGGACACACTCGTTCTCTAAGGAAATCGTGAAATACAGCATATTCTGATGGTGGCGGTGCTCTGGATCATATTTCCATAATAACACATCAGAATATGTTCAATGAACGTTGCCACCTCACATCAGTTCTGTTGTTTCTGTGTTAAAGCGTGTGCTTAAAATCCTCTCATGAGCGCGTTTGCTCAGAGATATTAATGCCGTTCAGATAATAAGGCAATAATTTCATCATTAACAGCTAAAACCACAGTTAAAATACTCATTAATGCGTGCGCAACTCATCCTGTGTAGGGTCGCGGCAGATCAATGAGCAGTAAGTCATAATTTCGATTTTTTGAATCTCATAATTTCGACATAGTATGTCATAATTTTCGACTTTTTATGTCATAATTATGACTTTTAAAGTCATAATTTCGATTTAGTAAATCATAATTTCGATTTAGTAAATCATAATTTCGATTTTTTTTATGCTCGATTTTTTTTTTTCTTTTGTGGCCTGAATGGGCTTCCATAGAAACGGGCTTCCATACGAAAGTGCCTTTCCCTGTTTATCTTATCTTTCTATCTTTCCAGGCTCGCTGCGGCTCTCTCTCTGTCTCTCTCTCTCTCTCTCTCTCTCACTCTCTCTCACACTCTCTCTCTCTCTCTCTCTCTCTCTCTCTCTCTCTCTCTCTCTCTCTCTCTCTCTCTCAAATTCAAATTAGCTTTATTGGCATGACAAATTGTACATTGTATTTCCAAAGCATTTATATGAGCATTCAAAATAATTATAAATAAAAAAAACAACTGATCTGTATTGAACAAGTGTGGAAAAACGGGGAAAAAATAGAAATAGTGTATGTACTTTCAGTGGTGTGTGTGTTTGCATGTGTGTGTACAAGTCTGTCTGTCTCTCTCTCTCTTTCTTGAACGATACAAATGTTACAAACAAAGAGGCCTACATATAATAATTTTATTAAAATATAAATAAAATTCTTACAAAATAAGCAAGTCAGGCTTAAATGAAAAAATACAGAAAAATATTATACCTAGGAAACTGTTGCAAAGTAAATTGCTTTCATATTTTTACTTTTAGATAAAGTTTTAAACTGCTAATGATCCATTATAATAAATAAATAACAATTTTAATTGTACACATTTTAAAATGGTGTACCACAAGTGTCATAACTGGACAATCTTGTGTGAAAATTCATAATGTTTGTGAGGTGTCATCCATATTTTGCATTTTTAACGGAGTACAGAGAGGATATCCTTTATTTGCAAAAGGAAACTACAGTATTTATGCAATCATAACATGCAAAATCCTATTCATGCAACCTATAGCAGGAAGAAAATTTCTCAACTGACTCTGATCATATTTTAAAAAAAGCTTTCTCAAAATTTCCCTGGAAATGGTATTTTATAAGAACTAGGGTCAACTTAATAACTTGAATAAATTAAGTATAACTATGTACAGTAAAACACCATTTCGGATATATTACTTAACCTGAATAATTCCCCTTTTATACCAACTTTCATAAATAATATTAGAAGTGTTTAAATCTCTGAATGACAAATTATCTCAGAAGAAAAGACTTCTAACGTTTAACTGCTTACTCAACCTCTGGACTGATTTTTTCATCAATAGACGCACGCAATCAAAATGATCTACAGTACACCCATTGTGAACTTTGCTGTTAATAACTTTACTTTTATGAACTATTTAATATTGCCACACTTTCCAAATGATTACGGCGAACTGAAATGAACTGCTGAAATTAAAAATGTTCCCTTCATCTAAATGGCATGAGATTTGTCGACACTTGAAAAAGTTTGCCTGAAAACGCAAACTTTTGAAAGCAGCTTTCTAAGTGCAAGTTTTTGGAAACGATACCGTTATTGTCTGTGTAAACTACAAAACGATGCATTTGTGAAAACAGTGGCTGTCTGAAATCGCCCCCTATACCCTTAAATAGGGCACTATTTGAGGGGACAGCCATTTTTATTGGTCCCCGAAACCATAGTAGACGTTATTGAGTGCACTCATTCAATCCCACAATGCACCGCAATAACGAGTGTACAACCAATGTATGCTCAACAACTACAAAATACCCATAATGCACTGTGAGAGTCGCGCGTCAAATGAATTCTTGCGTCTGACCAGAAGATGGCTCATTTATTCAAGATAAATCTTTTCATTACTACTGGAGCTGCCAGTTTGCTAAGTCTCAAATGATTATTAAACGGCAAGCACAAACTATGCAAAAGCGGCAGCCCTTCTGACACACTCAGTGTCCGATTTCACTCACTCATTTTCATTCACTCCTTCAAATGCACTGTATTAGGGAATAGTGAATGAGGGTATAAGGGGGCCATTTCAAACACAGCAAGTGACATCATGTGTATTACATGTTCAGTCTATAGGTGCGTAGTTACTTTAAAAAGTGACATCGCCAACTACTGGCCTGACAGCAGAATACAGCGATTTTAATAATTTTTTATGGATCCGTGTGAACAGGGATCGTTTGACAACGTTGTTGTCTGTACACAAAAAACGCAAAGGAAAAACTTTTCCGTTCTTAATACATTGTTGTCATATAAATGTACCCTAAGATAGCATTCTATGCGTGTGTCGTGTGTACTTAAATGGATAGTTCACCCAAAATGTATTAAGTTATATTAAAAAATGTCCTGGCTCTTCCAAGCTTTATAATGGCAGTGAATGGCTGTCTCTGTTTTGAAGTCCATAAAAGTGCATCCATCCACCTTAAAAATGCTCCACACGGCTCTGGAGGTTAATAATGGCCTTCTGAAGAGATGCGTTTGTGTAAGAAAAATATCCATATTTAAAACTTTACAAACTGTAATCTCTAACTGTCGTACGCACGTTCACGAGAGACTGGCGTTCCAGCGTATGACGTAGGATGCTCCGGTGAGAATATGCTAGTTCTCGCAAGAACCAAGTTTTGTTTTGCTCTATCCTCTGCGCTTCCACGTTCATCACCGTAACTTACGCTACGTCTGCGTCCTACGCCAGTCTCTCGTGAACGCGCGTACGACAGTTAGAGATTACAGTTTGTAAAGTTTAAATATGGATATTTTTCTTACACAAACGCATCGCTTCAGAAGGCCTTTATTAACCCCCCGGAGCTGTATGGAGTATGTTTATGATGGATAGATGCACTTTTTATGGACTTCAAAACAGAAACAGCCAGGACATTTTTTATTTTTTACATTTTTTACAATCTCCGATTGTATTTGTCTGAATGTCATACACACCTAGGATGGCTTGAGGGTGAGTAAATCATGGGCTAATTTTCATTTTTGGGTGAACTATCCCTTTAAAGTCTGTCAATCATCATTAGAGCGCCACCCTCAGGCTGAACAACGCAAGGACCTCTGACCTCTGACAAAAATGTGTCATTCTGCATGTGTTCAGCGATTAGAATATATAGCTTACAAAATGTTTAACATAAACTAGCACTAAGACCCAGAATCTGCCCAACCTAAATTTATGGTCATGAGCCACTACTGGTCTAAACATAAATCTAAATTAAAAAAACTTGTATACTCAGCTATTGAGTAATGCTCTGCTGCCATCTGGTGGCTAGTTGAAATTCCATATTATTTTAAATTTAAAAGTGTTTGTTTTCCAGTAGATGGCAGCAATCTTCCGCTAAACCATGGCACGTTGTCCAATGTCCATGTTATCTCCATGAATTAAAGTTAGAAGTGTTGATCTTTTTTTTTAAAGAGATTTAACATAAATTATTGTATAAAAACCTATTTTGAAAAAATAAATTACTATTATTTATATAAATGTTAAAATATACCATAAATCCCTCTAAAACTGCACAAATGTAGAGTAAAAACATTAATAAAGTAAATATTACATTTGTTTAAAAAAAAAAAATGACTCACATTTGTGGAGACCCCAAAACAATCCTGAGAGTGTTGATTTTCAGAATAATATAGCTTTATAATATATCAGAACTAGTTGAGAAAAGATGCTACGTTGGTTGGTGATTTATATTATAAATAATATTTGATGTTTTTGTTTACATTTATTATGATGTCACATTGTGTGGCATAACGTTTTAAAGCTACAGTTTAAAAAAATGCAGTATACTTATTGTAATGTTGCTTTTTTCACTGGAATATACATGCAACTAATTTAAATAGTTTTGACACATTTATCACAGGATTATCTCATGATACATCACATTATCCAACAAGTTACCTCATACCACATTTTTTCCTCCATATCGTGCAGCCCTAGTTTTAGCTGTCATAACTTACTGCCAGTGCCATGTAAATATTTGCTCTATTATGTTCATTGATCTGCAATGTGAAAAAGATAACAGTAAATGTTGACTTTGAATTTGACATTTTTAAATGCCAGAGCATGTCAATGTGCCTCTTTTTTTCCTCTGCAGATTTTCATTAACAATGAGTGGCACGACGCAGAAAGCAAGAAAACCTTTCCAACCGTCAATCCTTCTACTGGTGAAGTTATCTGCCAAGTCGCAGAGGGGGATAAGGTAGATGTTCGAATTTTGAATTTCATATTGAAAGAATAATAAATGTCTTAAACCAGGTGGCAAACTGGGCACTTTTCAGTTGGTCAGGTTGTCTAGTTAAACCGGCTGAACATCAATATCTTTTTTCTCTCTGTACAATTCAATGAACAGGATCAAGTCTTTTGAAACAACATGATAGCTTTGTGTGAGGAATAGACCTAAATTTAAAGGAACACGCCACTTTTTTTGAAAATAGGCTCATTTTCCAACTCCCCTAGAGTTAAACAGTTGAGTTTTACCGTTTTCGAATCCATTCAGCCGATCTCCAGATCTGGCAGTAGAACTTTTAGCATAGCTTAGCATAGTTCATTGAATCGGATTAGACCGTTAGCATCTCGCTCAAAAATGGCCAAAGACTTTCGATATTTTTCCTATTTAAAATTTGACTCTTCTGTAGCAATGATATTACGTAGCGCCTGAAAATAGTCCCCAGCTAGGTAACTTCCAACGTGACCGGCACTAAGTTTGTGTAGTTGCAGAGTTGCAGCCGGCAAATTAGGTTGTCTCGTTGGTTATGTTGACGGAAGTTAGCCTTTTTCAGGCGCTGCGTAATATCATTGCGCCGCTGCACCCATGGTACGGCAGCAAAGTTACCTGATTATTACGCAGAAATGAGAGTATAGTTCCTAGCCATATCGGCCTAGAAAATCACAACTTTTCATTTTCCGTCGGTCTTAGTACACAATGTAACTACAGAAGAGTCAAATTTTAAATATGAAAAATATCGAAAGTCTTTGGTCATTTTTGAGCGAGATGCTAACGGTCCAATCTGATTCAATGAACTATGCTAAGCTATGCTAAAAGTTCTACCGCCAGATCCGGAGATCGGCTGAATGGATTCGAAAACGGCAAAACTCAAATGTTTAACTCTAGGGGAGTTGGAAAAAGAGCCTATTTTCAAAAAAAGTGGCGTGTTCCTTGAAGTTATTCAGTGAAAATCTTTCACTCCACTGACAAAAGTTTAAAATAATCATGCTTATTTATTATTAAGTTCTGTTTTACTGTAGATAATGTGGTAATGTATAAAAGCTGTATTAGAGTTGTGTATGAGTGTATGAGTGTGTATGAGTTACAAAAAGCACTGAAAACTTCCTTGTTAGTCCAATAAAAGCTTTTATTGACACCACGCCCAGCAAACGACAGGTTTTTCAAATTGAGGATCTATGAAAAGTGTTGCATTACATTTAGATCTGCTGCCTTCTAGGCACAAAGTCTTGTGCACTGTTACACTGAACTCTCACAGCAGCCAATCACAGCAGTGGGCGTTTACACTGAAGTCTCACAGCAGCCAATCACAGCAGTGGGCATTTACACTGAAGTCTCACAGCAGCCAATCACAGCAGTGGGCGTTTACACTGAACTCTCACAGCAGCCAATCACAGCAGTGGGCGTTTACACTGAAGTCTCACAGCAGCCAATCACAGCAGTGGGCATTTACACTGAAGTCTCACAGCAGCCAATCACAGCAGTGGGCATTTACACTGAAGTCTCACAGCAGACACGCCCCTTAAAACAGAGCATTCAAACCAGAGGGCTAAAATCAGGGTAGGAAAAATGTCTTTTATTTATAAATTATGACAATTTTTGATGTAAAAAGCATTCTAACATTATAAGTGCACCCCAGGAAACATCATAAAACAATAAAACAATGCAGTTCATGACCCCTTTAATACAAAAGACTCTCAAATCAGGTTTTTTTTTTTTTTTTTTTAAGGAAACAAGGGATAAGTACAAAATGATTATGTACTCAACTATAGTATTCGCCAGATAAAGTTGAAGAAGTGAATGTAGAGCTCTTTTAAAAACATTCAAATCAAAAATCACACTTTTATTTTATTTTATCTATTATACGTATATTCTTATCTAGTTCTCTGTAAATGAGAATAGACAGGAACATGACTTGAACAAACACCCTGCCCGCTCTCACTGATGATAATACGTCTGCTTGTCTGTCCTACGCCAGGAGCTGGTATTAAAAATAGCTTTGCATATTTATTTAACACATGTCAGATAGCCTGCTTACACTGAACTGATGTTACCTCTCAAACATAATGTAATAAGCATAACTTAATAAAGACTCGGGCACTGGCATTGTGTGCTTGAAAGTGGATGGATTCTTGCATTTAAATTTTCAGCCTGTGTTTTTCTCCCATGTTTGTTGTTTTGCATACAGGCGGACGTGGAAAAAGCTGTCAAGGCTGCCAAAGATGCCTTTAAGATCGGATCCCCCTGGCGACGCATGGATGCATCAGACCGTGGGCTGCTCTTGAGCCGATTAGCAGACTGCATTGAGAGAGATTCTGCTTATTTAGCTGTGAGTCACAACCTTTGTCCTGTATGCTGCCTTCTAGACTTTGATGTGATTTATTGAATGCATGAAAGCATATTTTTAGTATGGTTCTGGCATATCAAAGACTAGGAATCAGATGCACTGCATGCTTAAGACTTTATTGTTTTCCAGTGTTGTTTTTGGTCTAATTGATTCAGGTGAAGTTTCAGAAAGTCTTGTGCACTGTTGCAATTTTGCAGAAGTGCCCTTATTGTGCGCTTTCAGATATTACCTTTCATGTAGTGTGCAATACAGCTGTTTGTGAAAGTAAAAGGTCTGCAAAGTTTCAAAGATCAAAGTGCATATAAATGGAGTTATTGTTTCCTAAAAGAATAAAAGAAAGAAGCGATTCTGAACTGCCTGAAACGAGTCGTCAGTAATTCCAGTCTTACTTCCTGCACGAACCTACGTAGGTTTGTAATAAATTTTCATTATGTCAGCCTATGGTCTTCATTGGCTCCTCGTGAACAACGTCTACTTTGACCCTCAAACATTGTAGCTGTAGCTGACACTGGAAGAGTTTGGTTCGTGTTGTCAACATGTCGAGAAGACTCTTTTTTTTTTTTTTCTGCTGCCAAAGCAAAGTGCTGAAGAAGATGTAACATCTGAAATTCATATGTGGTAATGGGTGTTTGGTTTCCGATAAGCGCTGTAAGTGGTGGACCAATCACAACAGACTGGGCTGTCTGACCAATCAGAATAGAGTAGACCAATCACAACAGACTGGGCTGTCTGACCAATCAGAATAGAGTAGACCAATCACAACAGACTGGGCTGTCTGACCAATCAGAATAGAGTAGACCAATCACAACAGACTGGGCCGTCTGACCAATCAGAGCAGAGTAGACTAATCGTGACAGACTGGGCCATCTGACCAATCAGAGCAGAGTAGACCAATCGTGACAGACTGGGCCGTCTGACCAATCAGAGTAGAGTAGACCAATCACGACAGACTGGGCCGTCTGACCAATCAGAGCAGAGTAGACCAATCGTGACAGACTGGGCCGTCTGACCAATCAGAGCAGAGTAGACTAATCGTGACAGACTGGGCCATCTGACCAATCAGAGCAGAGTAGACCAATCGTGACAGACTGGGCCGTCTGACCAATCAGAGCAGAGTAGACTAATCGTGACAGACTGGGCCGTCTGACCAATCAGAGCAGAGTAGACTAATCGTGACAGACTGGGCCATCTGACCAATCAGAGCAGAGTAGACCAATCGTGACAGACTGGGCCGTCTGACCAATCAGAGTAGAGTAGACCAATCACAACAGACTGGGCTGTCTGACCAATCAGAGCAGAGTAGACCAATTACAACAGACTGGGCCATCTGACCAATCAGAGCAGAGTAGACCAATCACAACAGACTGGGCCGTCTGACCAATCAGAGCAGAGTAGACCAATCGTGACAGACTGGGCTGTCTGACCAATCAGAGCAGAGTATGCCAATCGCAACAGACTGGGCCGTCTGACCAATCAGAGCAGAGTATACCAATCATGACAGACTGGGCGTCTGACCAATCAGAGCAGAGTAGACCAGTCGCAACAGACTAGGCCATCTGACCAATCAGAGCAGAGTAGACCAATCACGACAGACTGGGCCGTCTGACCAATCAGAGCAGAGCAAGCTCTCAGAAAGGCGGGGTTTAGACTAGAGAGACTGAATCCTTGATCGAGCCGTTTCAGACACTTTGAGAAAAGAGCTGATGCTGCAGTGAATATTATGAGAGGTTTTTTTTTTTTTACCTTGGATGCATGTAAACCTGTTGTAGGAGACCTGCAAAACTAAATTAGGCTTTATTTAGCCTTTACATTTAATTATCCTTTAAAATACATTGTAGCATAATAGGGGCACTTTAAGAAAAGGTACAAAATCCCAAAAACATTTGAACAAGGAAACAGGATAACAATTGTGGAACACTAGAAAATATTATAAGTGAGAAAGCAAACCTGACTACACATTCAAATGCAGACAAAGACAATTAATAAGAGTCTAAACACTTTGTACTAAGTATACGTTTTACCAGTTCAATATTAAGCTACAAAGTCTTGTGTAATTTTAAAAGTCCATTGGGATTTTTAGTTAGAGACAAAATTAGGTAAAACTTTATTTTACAGTGTCCTTGTTACACGTTACATGTACTTGCTATAGTAATGACTATATATTATGCATAATTACATGCAACTAACCCTAAACCAAACCCTAATCTTATAGTAAATACATGTTGTAAATTAATACTACTCAAATAACAATGGCACCTTAAAATAAAGTGTAACCAAAAGTTTCTTTTGGCTCCTTGCTATAATTTCCACACTGTTAGTTCATGGTTCCTGTCAACCTCATTTTAAAAATGATCTTTCATTGTTAAATGCAGTTTGAAACATTTCAATTGTACGTATCTGTATAGATTCACTCTTGATCTACAATACCACCATATGTTAATATTATTTGTATTTTGTTTCAATAGGAACTAGAGACTCTTGACAATGGAAAACCATATGCGGTCTCCTACAGCGTGGACGTGCCCATGGTGGTCAAATGCTTGAGGTGAACTTTTTGCCCACAGTGTTTTCTAGTTAAAATTTAATAACTGCATTACATTAGCATCACATTGGATTTTATTCTAACGAAGCTCAGTAATCAGGGTTACAAAATTAGTCTCTTACATTTGCAAGTTACTAATCACATCTGAGCAGTTCTACAGCTCTCACAAAAATATTTAGCTCTAAATTGGCTATTTGAAATTTGAAACCATATAAAATTTCCATACATTTGGATTACACATTTTAACATAAACTAATAAACTTAATTTCTGATTTCTGATTGATTTCTGTAATAATACTAATAAACTGAATGTGTTTTAAATACACAATAACCAGGTTTATATATTTATCAGGTTCAATCTCATACATTTCAACTAACTGAACATTGCTTTTTCTACAACTAGCCATATTTTAACGATGTTCATACTTTTTAACTGAATAAATGTAATTGTTTTCACAATGATTTATGATAACTGATTTTTTTGAGTGCTGAAATCTTACCCTAAATGTTTCTTAAATGAGTTATTTCTTTGTTGTATTACATAATGAATATCTTAAATGGTTATTCTCTATTTTTGAGCAATACAAAAAAATCATTTAGACATTGCCTTCAGAAATGTCTTCATATCTTGCACTATTAAGCTTTATAATCTGTAATCCGATTTCATAGTTCCAAAGGTTGTTTATAGTGTGCATTTAAATCTGATAAAGGGGGTGGATTCAGTCAGAACTCTTTTTGTGTTGGTTGGTTTTTAGGTATTATGCTGGCTGGGCAGACAAATGGGGAGGGAAGACCATTCCAATTGATGGCGATTTTTTTTGCTACACAAGGCATGAGCCCATTGGAGTGTGTGGCCAAATTATCCCTGTAAGTAGATGCTTTTGGACTTTCAGAATGCAGTGTGTATTTGCTGAGTAATACAATATACTTCTCTGTCTTTCACACGTCGTCTCCTCTGGATTATGTGCTTCCTCACGCTGTCCTCCAGTGGAACTTCCCTCTGCTGATGCAGGCATGGAAGCTCGGCCCTGCGCTGGCTACAGGAAACACAGTGGTGATGAAGGTGGCAGAGCAGACGCCGCTCACTGCCCTCTATGTTGCCAGCCTGATCAAGGAGGTGACTTCCATGCCTACTGTATATTTGCATCTAAAATAACACATTTAACTCTTTTTGTTATGCATAGAGTGCAGCAGGGATGACATATTTTTCTAGGCCAACACGGAAGTCACAGTTCCCTCGACAAAAACCCAATATGATTTTTCCAGTGGCATTTGGATTATTGCAGAAAATAAGCTCTGACCAAGAAAAGTTTATGATGTTATGTTCATCATGACACAACTTTTATGAATTTTGAAGCCTATATACAATCACCAGAAGTAAAAAGTTAAACATGTCTGTGTTCGAAATCACCCCCTATACCCTTAAACAGGGCACTTTTTGAGGGAACGGCCATTTGTAGTGGTGTCCGAAACCATAGTGGACGTTATCGAGTGCACTCGTTCAATCCCACAATGCACCACAATAACATTTTCCAAACCGCTGGTCCAATGTGGGTACAGCGTAATATCATAAAGGTATAAATTCCTTTTTATTTGACTATTAAATTATTTAATTAAGGTTTATATATAGTTTTCATGACAATGTTCAAGATAAATCTTTTCATTACTACTGGAGCTGCAAACACAAACAATGCAAAAGCGGCAGCCCTTCCGGCGCACTCAGTGTCCAAATTCACTCACTCGTTTTCATTCACTCCTGCAAATGTACTATATTAGTGGAGTAATGTAGGGAATAGTGAATGAGGGTATAAGGGGTGATTTCGGGAACACAGCCGTAGGCTCTTAATGAACTAGACCACGGTCACATTACTTCAACGTCACCACCAATAACGGGTTAGTTCACACAAAAACTCACCCTCATGTAGTTCCAAACCCGTAAGACCTTCGTTCATCTTCAGAACACAAATGAAGATATTTTGATGAAATCCGAGAGCTCTCTGACCCCTCCATAGACAGCCATTTAATTAACACTTTTCACATTGTTAAAATAGTCCATGTGACTCCAGTGGTTCAACCTTAATGTTATGAAGCCATGAGAATACTTTTTGTGCGCAAAAACAAACAAAAATAACGATTTTATTCAACAAATTCTTCGTCTGTGCCAGTATCCTACGTAGTTTACATTGTAAATACAGTGCAGCACTTTCGAAGCGCTACGGCAGAACAGCGGCTCACCATTGGCTAGCTCCTGCGTCAGCATCACACACATGCGTCGTGGTGCTCAAAGCGCTGTACTGTATTTACAACGTAAATTGCTGTGACCTGTTTAATGTCCCCAACAACCTCTGTAGTGCCATTTAAACACTTGTTAGCCTTTATCAAAACATGTAAAAGCTTTTAAAATCACAAGGGGGTATTACGGATGTATTTTATGCTGTAGAATAAAATTTGAAAATATCTTGAGCTTGACCTTATTTCAGCCGTTTAACCAAAAACCCATTCGAAAAAACCCATTTCGATCCAGAAGTGCTAAAAATGCAACTCGTTTCCAGGTTTTGGACTACAAAAATACATCATCCCTGCAGCACTCTATTGACCGTGTATAATTAATAGGGCTGTCACTGATGATTATTTTGGTAATCGAGTAATCTGCCAATTATTTTGACGATTAATCGAGTAATCAGATTTTTTTTGTTGTAATAAAAATAGACCCAAGCAAACAATAGCCTTTAAAATGACTTAAAATACATAAATAATAACAATGAGGCTATAATATTTGGTTCAAATAAAGTATTAAAGTATCAAATATATGGTTTTAAAGAAACTGTAAAATACATAATATAAACAATCATCTTACGTACATTAAATATTATAATAAATGCCTGCAGAGGGCGTCAGCGGCCTGGTGTTGTTACACTTTACAGCAGATCAAATCCTTGTTTAATACTGGCCAAACGACATTTAATTCAAATGTTCACTTAATCTTTAATATTTGGCCACTTCTTCACGGTAGAAATGCTACAGCTACTGTAATTTCTTAAAAAAGAACATGTGGACATCAAAACATGCAAACTCAGAGCGAGGGGTTAAACTTTTATTTTGAAATCGAGATGAACAGTTTGCATGTTTACAAACATTGATGTATTCTCCTGTGTTGGCGTAGGTTTATAAATGATTTACCTTACAAATATGATGAAATGACGCACATTGCGTTCCCAGGTGAACGTTATAAGGAACACAAACTCACAGCGTATGCAGAGATGGAGTTTGAGATGCTCCACGAATGTAGATAACAGATCATGTAGAGCAGCATTTACTGTGAATGGAGCCGCTCTGAGACGAACGTAACCTACACACATGTAAATAATTACAAGTGCATATATATATATATATATATATATATATATATATATATTAATTAGACCCGCAGGGCATAAATTTATATAATTGAATTCACAACAGCACTATGCTATAGAATGTTTTTTTTTTATGGTTTTAATACATTATGCAGCCTTAGAAAATGGTCTAATAATGCAGTTCATGGATTCTCGTCCGTGGAATGTGGCACTTCCGGTTACTCGACACGGGTAAATTGCAATCGAGGATTTTTACTAAAATTTAATCGAGGAATCATGACAGCCTTAATAATTAATATGTTAAGAAGCCTGTAATAGTGAAGCCATACCAAGTTCACGGTTAAAGCCACCATCAAATGCATGATTTTTGTTATTTTTCTTATGTACCAAATCACCATCTTGAGTGTTTCCATGATTTGTATTAGGTGGGTTTCCCAGCTGGTGTTGTCAACATTATCCCAGGAATGGGTCCCACAGCCGGAGCAGCCATTGCATCTCACATGGACGTAGACAAAATAGCATTCACTGGCTCCACGGACGTAAGAGCTTTTTCTTCAGTAATGGATATTTCTTGGATATGTACAGTACTGTACACCCTGGCATAACCATGATAGGAATGATACTTAAATGATACTTTATCTCACTGTGGGCCGTATAAAATGTTGTAGGATTTCTTGTGCATACTTAATATTTGGACATTTAAAATTGGCACACTAAAGCAAAATATATAAATAACTGTCTCAGAGCAAATGTTTTTGTGAAGCATCTACTGTGTCGAAGATTTAATGTATGCACTTTTTGGTGAGAATGCCCATCTTGGCGAGGTATTAAAGGTTTGTTCACCCAAAAATGTCAATTCTGTCATTATTTACTCACCATCATGTCGTTCCAAACCCAAAAAGCATTACATTTTGATAACCTAAAGTCCTAGACTAGCAATGGAGGGACAGAAATCTCACAAGTTTCATTAAAAAATAATCTTCATTTGTGTTTTGAAAATAAACGAAAGTCTTGTGTTTGGAAAGACATGAGGGTGAGTAATTAATTACAGAATTTTGTTATAGCGACAACCCAAGACTTCAATATTATACAGTATTTTGCAATTTAAATGAGTTTTGTCTGTCAACTGGAGTGTCTTATTATGGTTGAGCAGGTAGGTCACCTCATCCAGCGAGCCTCCAGTACCAGTAATCTGAAGAAGGTCACACTGGAGCTGGGCGGAAAGAGTCCAAACATCATTTTATCAGATGCTAACAGTGAGTTCACCCGTTTATTCTGACACCTGCAGAAGTGTTGCCTGATATTTTCAATAGAAAGTAGCTAAAGCCTGCTCAAAAAGTCTCTAAACTGTCGGCTCTTTACATCCGTTCCCTCTCCTAATCCGTGCTCACATACTGTATTTTAATATTATATATAGTTGAATGTCCAATGAAGCTGTTCTCATTTACATATTTTTTGATTCCTCATGACCCTTTTAATTGTAAATCTTTTAATCTTGCTAGTATATTTGCATTTGCAGTGGAAGAGGCGGTGGAGCAGTCCCATTTCGCCCTCTTCTTCAACCAAGGCCAGTGCTGTTGTGCAGGCTCTCGCACATACGTACAGGAGAGCATCTACAATGAGTTCGTTGAGCGAAGTGTCGAGAGAGCTAAGAAGAGGGTTGTGGGAAACCCGTTTGACTTGAAGACGGAGCAGGGCCCACAGGTACAGCATATAAACACCCTAAATTTATAGTTGTATCTAAGATTTGTGTGTGTGAGTCTGTGTCTGTGTGTGAGTCTGTGTCTGTGTGTGAGTCTGTGTAAGTGTGCGAGTCTGTGTGCGAGTCTGTGTGCGAGTCTGTGCGTGTTTTTGTGACATATCAGGACACAAATTTGTATGATGACATGGGTATGACACGGGTATTACAAGGAGAGGGTGACTTATGAGGACATTACCCATGTCCCCATTTTTCAAAAGGCTTATAAATCATACAGAATGAGGTTTTTTTGAGAAAGTAAAAATGTGCAGTTTCCTGTGATGGGTAGGTTTAGGGGTAGGGGTAGTGTAGGGGGATAGAAAATACGGTTTGTACAGTGTAAAAACCATTACGCCTATGGAATGTCCCCACAATTCACAAAAACAAACGTGTGTGTGTGTCTGTGTGTGTGTCTGTGTGTGTGTCTGTGTGTGTGTCTGTGTGTGTGTCTGTGTGTGTGTCTGTGTGTGTGTCTGTGTGTGTGTGTGTCTGTGTGTGTGTCTGTGTGTGTGTCTGTGTGTGTGTCTGTGTGTGTGTCTGTGTGTGTGTCTGTGTGTGTGTCTGTCTGTCTGTGTGTGTGTCTGTCTGTGTGTCTGTCTGTGAGTGTGTGTGTGTGTGAGTGTGTGTGAGTGTGTGTGAGTGTGTGTGTGAGTGTGTGTGAGTGTGTGTGAGTGTGTGTGAGTGTGTGTGAGTGTGTGTGAGTGTGTGTGAGTGTGAGTTTGGTTGTCCTTTGTATACAGTGCTTTTTCTCAACACTGAGGAAAATCCTATCGTATTACATTTAAATCATGGATTGAAGTTACTGTCAGGAGGATTGTAATTTTTTTCTTCAAATTAACATGTATTTAACATTTTATCACATACATATTTTAAAACATTTTATTCAAAGTGGTTTTCCATTGATTGGTGTCGCGCATAGCACTGCATACGCAAATTGGTCGGAACAACTTTTCATAAATTGACTTTTCATTAACTTCAGTGGGCTGTAGAACAAAGGATTTGTAAGTCTACTCCTGTTTCTAAATTTTCAATGATCATATGCTGGTGAAGTGTGAGACACCTGGTGAGCTCCCGACCACTGTGCTAATAATTTGGTACTTTAATTGGTAATTTGGCAAATATTATGCAGCATTCTATGATTACAGTGTATTTGCAGTTGTTGTGGGTTTCTTCTTACCATTAGGTACTTTCAGTTACCCATCCTGGAAATTACAATTAACAATTAATGCACTGTATTGTAGAGTAAAAGCATCTTTAAAGAACATAAATGTAATATATTTATGAATCACTCAATCAAAGGTCGATAAGGAACAGTTCCAGAAGATTCTCGGCTACATCAGCAGTGGGAAGCGTGAGGGCGCCAAGCTCATGTGCGGCGGCGGGGCGGCGGCTGACCGCGGTTACTTCATCCAACCTACCATCTTTGCGGATGTTAAGGATAACATGACGATTGCTCGGGAGGAGGTGTGTGTGTGTGTGTGTGTGTGTGTGTGGTTAACCTTTTAAAGCATTACTAAGGAAAGGGCCTTTCCGTGCATTAAGATCTACTTTTCAGCTCTCACAAAACTTACAGTCGAGTTCTAGTGGGATCTAGATCCAGATGTGCTTGTTTATAACCTGCTTTTCCCTTTCTTTACTGTTAGATCTTTGGCCCTGTAATGCAAATTCTGAAGTTTAAATCTTTAGAAGAAGTGGTTGAGAGAGCCAACGACAGCAAATATGGCCTTGCAGCTGCTGTTTTCACCCAAAACATTGACAAGGCCCATTACATATCCAATGGCCTGCGTGCTGGCACTGTGTGGTAAGTGTGTGAGGTGCTTTATTACTTTAAAGGTGCAGTGTGTAATATTTATGAGGGTCTATTGACAGAAATGCAATATAACATAACTATGTTTTCAGTGGTGTATAAAGACCTTACATACTGAACCGTTATGTTTTTATTACCTTAGAATGAGCCATTTCTATCTCCATACACCGCGGGTCCCTTACAGTGAAATCGCCATTTTGCGCCGTCATGTTTCTACAGTAGCCCTAAACGGACAAACTTCTCTACAGAGCGCTAGTCACTCTCTGCTGTCTCAGACAACGCATTTTTGTCATGTGTCGTCCACCGTAGCTTCTCTATGTGCTTCGAAAGGGAGGGGTGAGCGGTGGACGGTTGCAATTCACAACCTCACCGCTAGATGCCGCTAAAATTTACACACTGCACCTTTAAAGAAAATAGATATCTTGCATATTGGAATATCAGACCTCTTGCTGCATCCTGAAATGTGTTCACAATCACATGTGGCTTGTGCTTGTCATTTGATTTGATTAGGATTAATTGTTATGACGTGTTCGGAGCTCAGGCTCCCTTCGGAGGCTACAAGTTCTCAGGAATTGGTCGTGAGTTAGGACAGTACGGACTGGACAACTACACAGAGGTCAAAACGGTAAGGTTTTACCGTCAGAAACATCAAAGTGCGCTCGTTATTCATAATTTGCTCATAATTGTAAACTTTAAATGCCATAATTTTTATCTGGATTATGATCTCAAATAATTATGAGTGCTTTTACAGTTGCAGTTTCAAATTAAAAGATGTTAAGTAGATTGAGATATAGTTATATATTTATTGTTTATTTGTACATGGAGTGTTTTAGATGTACATTTGAGCAACAATCTGTATATGGCAGCTATCATTAACTATGCACTCCAACTCTTTTATCTATCATCTGACCCTATCTATCTATCTATCTATCTATCTATCTGTCTATCTATCTATCTATCTATCTATCTATCTATCTATCTATCTATCTGTCTATCTATCTAATATTTCTAATCTATCTATCTCTTATAGCAACCACCCAGAACACCCTAGTAACCGCATAGCAACCACCCAGAACACCATAGCAACACCCTAGCAACCACCCAGAGTATCTTAGCAACCGCATAGCAACACCCTAGCAACCACCCTGAGTACCCTAGCAACCGCATAGCAACCACCCGAGTACCATAGCAACCACATAGCAACACCCTAGCAGCCACACAGAACACCCTAGCAACCGTATAGCAACACCCTAGCAACTACCCTGAGTACTCTAACAGCACCCTAGCAACCACCCAGAGTACCCTAGCAACCGCATAGCAACCACCCTAAGTACCATAGCAACCACTTGCCAACACCCTGGCAACCACCCCAAGTACCCTAGCAACCACATAGCAACACACTAGCAACCACCCTGAGTACCCTATCTATCTATCTATCTAAAATACTAAACTAAAACTTAAACTATTTCAAGCTTTTAAAACAATTTCAAACTTTCTGGCTAGGCTTTTTCAAGCCAACTTAAAGTTTGTCTACAAACTTTTTTATCTAGTTAACTGTGCACTCGTTTTTATTTACCAACTCTTTTTTTTTCTCCACAGGTTACAATTAAGGTTCCTCAGAAAAATTCATAAATGGAGAAATTAATTTAAAGAAGCCGTCATCTAACGATTAGAGTTGTGCCAGGCATTATTGAAATGTACATTACTCTGATTCTCTTCCATTACCACAAGTAATGTGTACTGAAAATTCAAGCATTATATAGACAGGCATAATCGCCACATTTATTTGCATGAAAAAACAAATCATCCAATTTTTTTTATTATTCATTTTTATTCATTCATTAATTCGTAATGCGCATAAAAATGTTTCTTTTTCTGATTATATTTTTTGTAATAACATACAGAAGAAAATAAATGAATATCAAACATTAACGGTCTCTCTGATTTTTGCAGCATTTATTGTTAGATATGATCTGACGACCTGAAAAAGAAACTTAAAAAAGAATATTGGTTATAATGCACATGCATATTTCTCAGTTTTGTCTTGTTTTTTATTTCCATAGTGGCATACAGAAAGTAGGAATTGTGTATATTTTGCAAAACATAAATATCAGCCTATTTGTATCAATAACAATTGGTCGACATACAATATACAAATTACTCATTTTTGTTTGGTTTCACAGTGTTTAAACTTTTATTTATACTTTATATGCGTTCATTTTAGAAATACTCAACAATTTGTATTCTCTCCTTCATCACTAACACCATACTCAATATGGTCAATATGGCAAAATAGTGCATTCTTAGAAGTGCCTTGGTTTTTATGTTAATAGATGGATATGCTAATCATTTAATACCATGATATTACTATAGGCATTTGTTATTGTATTTGTTAATTTAATTCATTTTTGTGAAATACCTAACATAATATTTGTGGATATCATACTATTTATTTGTGGGGTTTTTTTGTGAATCTCTCAACATTTAATTGCGGATCAGAATCTGTTTATCTGGAAATATGAAACAATTCTAACCCCATATATTACTGTAGTAAAGGCACTACACAACACGACCACTCGCATTATAATTAATGAATTTCTAAACGAAAATCGTACAGATCGACCACTGTATAAAAAGGTGTTATTTTGGTATCATTGAGATACTACCGGTATCATAGTTTGATCACATGATCTGCTCTGTGCTATCGTGTCTCTGGACCGACTCGATCACATGATCCGCTCTGTGCTGTCGTGTCTCTGGACCGACTCGATCACATGATCCGCTCTGTGCTGTCGTGTCTCTGGACCGACTCGATCACATGATCCGCTCTGTGCTGTCGTGTCTCTGGACAGACTCGATCACATGATCCGCTCTGTGCTGTCGTGTCTCTGGACAGATTCGATCACATGATCCACTCTGTGCTATCGTGTCTCTGGACAGACTCGATCACATGATCCGCTCTGTGCTATCGTGCCTCTGGACCGACTCGATCACATGATCGGCTCTGTGCTATCGTGTCTCTGGACCGACTCGATCACATGATCCGCTCTGTGCTATCGTGTCTCTGGACAGATTCGATCACATGATCCGCTCTGTGCTATCGTGTCTCTGGACAGATTCGATCACATGATCCGCTCTGTGCTATCGTGTCTCTGGACCGACTCGATCACATGATCCGCTCTGTGCTATCGTATCTCTGGACCGTAGCTGCGGCGGTTCACTGACACTAACGTGAAACCAGACTTCATTCACTCCAATGGAAAGCATATTCACACTGTCTGAATCGTTTCCTATATAATGCACTATGTGCCATTCACTATATAATAAATGTGTGAACAAGTGACCGATTTTAGCCGCAGCTCCAGCGTCTAGTTATAATGTAGGGGGCGGGGCTTCATATTCTAGAGTGCATTTGATTGGACAGAAAATCTGATGAGAAGCTGAAGTGCAGAGTGATGTCATCAGTCTGAAGTCTGAGAGACTAAGTTTTGAATGCTTATATCTTCTAAATGGGAATGTTGTCATTGTTTTGAGCACACTAGCTTATAGATAACACTAAGACTAACATATATTCATACTAAAAGCCAAAAAACTTCCATTTTGATTTCATGGGGACTTTAACTCGTTTTTTGTAATTGGATGCAAAGGCAATATAATACAAAGTATAGTGTTATAAATGTACATAGATTTAAAAATATATATATATTTATAAAAATTGGCAGGATTTACAATGCTGATGACCGTTAAAATGCGTCATCGCCGTCTGTAAAAAAAGGGGTCGATTTTCGCGCTCCTCTCCTTTAGGTGGCGGAATGCGCCCGGATCGCCGCTTGCAGAATGTGGCGTGTAACAAAGAAGAAAATACTCCTCAGCTTTGGATCAAAGGTAGCACTAGCACCGTAGCAAACAAGCCTAATATAGTATTTGGTCTCCATGGTGCTTTTCAAAACACTGTTAAGCGCTGAACCCTGGACAGGCCAGCGACGTTAGCAGAGATAGCACGCGCACGTAACGCGATGAGCGCAATAATTAGCATCTGCTGTGAACGCAAGCTACATAGCTAGCTGCTTCTAATAGGCATTACCTCTTTTTTGTCCTTCATCGGTTTAGTTGCTCAGTTGTCAACAACAGTGTAGCTAATACTGGTTGTTGCTTCTACGTTGGCTAGTCTGCGCTACGTTTGCTTGTGAATGTGTAAGATGTTAGCCGAACACGCATAGCCTTTCCTTCTGTCTTGTGGAGTTTGACAGTGTCTTAGATTTAATGCCAGTTCCGACAAAGAAAAGTTCATCGGACAGCATGGAAATTGTACATGAGACGGCATCTTAGCGCTTAGTGGACTTCGTTCAACATCAATATTTTGGTAAGATCGCACCTGTACGAGCCTGTTGAAGCCAGAAAGAGAAGATCACGACCAACATCATGTCCGAGGACACCGGCGTGGACAGGTTCATTAAGGTAAGCTGGCTCATTAATCAACCAAAGTAAACCTTTCCATTTCTGTAGTATTTCCATTAATTAACTGCTGTCTGTGCATTGTCTTGCATGTCACACGGGTACTAACCAAAATGAATAAATCAAAACTTTTATCAATTTGAGGTAATTTATCTGTATATTATCTTAAAGATTCCACTAAGGAAAACATTAAATGAACAAAACAATCGGCCAAGACGAACACTGTTCTAGTACTGCAGATTATTACAGTATTTTGATGTCATCTGAGGTCATTTTCACTGCAATGCATCAGTGAGACGCGCGATGGCGCTATTTGCGTTTGAGTTAATTTTTTTTATTTTATTGAGCATATATAAAAGCAAATACAGTTACAATTCAAAACAGAATTTAACAACAAAAATAGAATTATAAACAGTAGACAGAAAGGCAGTAAAATGAACAAACAAAACAAACCAAACATTGAGCCAGGGGTAACATAAAACTTAAAATAAATTAAATTCAAGAGAGCGAGTGAGACAAAGAGAAAAAAAATGCCTTGAGACCTTTTTTTTTTCCCTTTTATTATAAAAAGGCATAAATATTATACTTTGTGCTCAGCGTAAAGGACTTTAAAGCTTTGACATTGCTGGAAGAAGAGATATTACCCATATAACATTTCCAAGTCTTTACAAAAAAAAAAATAATAAAAAGAGGTTTGACAAATTTGCATTTATGTATTAAAAACTAGGCTAGAAAAATAAATAGATTTATGAGAAAATACTTGTCTTTTAGATTCTTGTCAGAGTTATAAAATCCAAATAAGACATCTCCAAATCCAACTCCAAAGAAAAATTGTCTAAGAAAGAAACGCGTGAAAGGTTTGTTAATGATTGTATAATAAATAATCAACTAGTGTATATATACCTGAATATGCTATATAACAGTACAAGGAATGATATGTGTTGTTGTTGTGTGATAAGACAAATTGCCTACCCTACCTTTAACTGTATAAACTCTTTTTGAAACTGGTTGAAACTCTCTTCACATCCTGATAGCAATCAATAATAGAAGTGGTCTAAATATTGAAACATGTACATATATCTTCTGTGGAAGTCTCAGGACCAAAAATTGTTTGTCCAGTCATTGCATTCGGACCGAATGCAATGATAGGATGTCCTACCTGCCTGTCAACTTGTGAATTTCCATACCTCCGCGCACCCTGCTCGCGCAGACATCACACGTCATCAGTGCGTTGTAGCCAGAGGGAGGGCAGGATCTTATGCTTTCAAAGCTAGCTTGCTATTGCTAGCCGCTCCGCAATTGCCTACCCTACCCTTTAAAGGGATAGTTCACCCAAAAATGAAAATTAGCCCATGATTTACTCACCCTCAATCCATCCTAGGTGTATATGACATTCTTCTTTCAGATGAATACAATCGGAGTTATATTAAAAAATGTCCTGGCTCTTCCAAGCTTTATAATGGCAGTGAATGGCAGCCCAAAATTTGAAGGCCAAAAAAGTGCATAACACGTTTATAACACGTTATAAAGTAAAATATCTAGCTTCCGTCAGACCGCCTTCCGTATTCAACTTCCGAAGAAAGTGTAACGCCTCTCACAGTTCAAAACGCTTACGCTACTTCCGACGTCATACGTCGCGTCAGTTATGCTTTTTTCGTAAGTTGAATATGAAAGGTGCTCTGGAGGAAGCTAGATATTTTACTTTATAACGTGTTAAATATGGATATTTTTCTTACACAAACCCATCGATTCGCTTCATAAGGCCTTTATTAACCCCCCGGAGCCGTGTGGAGCACTTTTATAATGGATTGATGCATTTTTTTGGGCTTCAAATTTTTGGCTGCCATTATAAAGCTTAGAAGAGCCAGGACATTTATTAATATAACTCTGATTGTATTCGTCTGAAAGAAGAATGTCATATACACCTAGGATGGCTTGAGGGTGAGTAAATCATGGGGTAATTTTCATTTTTGGGTGAACTATCACATTAAGTACTGAGTAGAGTGGCACGATTTTGTATAAAATGAGAATCACCTTTTTTTTTGTTTAAATAGAGATCATGATTCTCCCACTATTCTGAATACACAACTAAACAAAACATGTAATTTACTAGAGGTTCTGACAAAATGTTAATTGCTTTTGTTAATAGTCTATATAGTCATGTCTATATGTCTTATAGTATATATGCATTCTATTTAAAACGTAATTAATTTGAATTTTTTTTTTTTTCAGTTTGAATGAATGATTCAGTGACTCGCTCATAAAGACTTGTTTCATTACTGGATGAATCATCATTTTTGAACAAATCTTTTGAGTGAATGATTCAATGACTTGTCGCCACCTACTGGTGTTACAATGTAATTGACACAATCTTTATTAGATGCATCGTTACTTTCAAAATTTTGATTGCTACCGTAGACATCAGTGCTTGTATCCAAACTATAAACTTTTTTCCCAGTACTTCTGTGATTTAATTTGAATGATTGTAACAGAAATAATGATACTTCGTGGTTGAAAAGACCAGTGCTGAGTGATTACTTACGAATTACAAAGCCTGTTACTGATTCCAAATTACATGATAAAAATTGTAGTTAGTAACATAATCCTTTACATTACACATTATAGGTAATGTAATCTGATTACTTTTGGATTACTTTTTAAGCCTTTTTGGTTTTGAGCATCTCATTGTAGCAAATTAGCTCAAATAAATATCATAACTTGTTATAATTAATTATAAATATTTGGATCAGTTAATCAAATTAACTTTATGTAGCTGAATTAATATAACAATCAATGAATCTGTTCGTCCAGTGAACACTCAGTATTGATCGTCTATCAACTCTCAGAAAGGATTTTTTTGTGGCCACAAAAATGGAAAGCTATGGAAAAGAATAATTTAACCATCTGAACAGAGCCATCAGTTTCTTATTTCAAAGCACCTGGTTAACAAGGGGTCTACAGCTTATAGTCAATAGTCTCTGTTTAGTTAGTTAAATTTATGATTCTTGAAATGCCTTAGACATTGAACTGGCGTCCGGATGCTGTCTCAGGAGAAAGTCTTGATGGTGTTGAAGTTGCAATCCATTTCTTCTGCGTTGAACGAAGAAATGATGATGAACTTGCGGTGTTAGTTTGTTATGGTCGAGGAAGTTACAATGGCCCCGCACCGGGGGAAAGGTCCCACGGTCGGACTGGATGTCTCCAGTCTTTTCACACGAACAGCAACCAGGAGAAGGAAGAAGAGAAGGGTCACTGGGAAAGTGGCCTTTAACATCTGTGGAGGTCACTCCTCCAGGGGGTCAGTGAGCCAATGGTAACTTAAACTTTCGGAGGGAAAGTTTAGGACCCTTTGTCTTTGAGCATGGTGTTTTGCATATTAGAGTGGGCTGGCAGTTTGTGTCCCTTCATACCCTGAATTAATATAACAAGAATACAATGCTTGTTATGAGGAGGTGATGTACACCAATGTGTAGGGCATTAAATGAGGGTTATTTTAGGAGGAAGTATAGTAGAGCTGCACGATTAATCATTAAAAGATCGCAATCTCGATTCAAACACCCATGCAATCTCATTCCTAAATGACAACAATTCCGCTATGTCTATTACGGTGCCTGTCCACTAACTCAACTTCCATAGGAATGAATTGAAAACGCTCAGTGCCAGTGGACACACAACGCCTGTTACACATCGCACGCATCAGAGGAGCGTGAACAGCGTGTGCTTTGACGATGCTCATGTTAAAGGGTTAGTTCACATCAAAATGAAAATTTCCTGATAATTTACTCACCCCCATCTCATCCAAGATGTTCATGTCTCGAAAGAAATTAAGTGTTTTGAGGAAAACATTCCAGGATTTTTCTGCACAATGGACTTCTATGGCAACCAACGGTTGAAGGTCCAAATCAATGCAGTTTCGAAGGGCTTCAGAGGGCTCTGCACGATCCCAGCCGAGGAATAGGGTCTTATCTAGCAAAACCATCAGTAAAAAAAAAAATATATATATACTTTTTAACCTAAATTGCTTATCTTGCGCTGCTCTGCGACACACCACGGATTACGTAATCCCGCCGGAAAGGTCACGCTAGACGTAGGCAGAAGTACCGCCCCGTGTTTTCAAAGTGCTCGTGCGAAGACTAATGCAAACATCCTTTAGCAAAAAAAGGTAAAACATCGATGTCGGACGATTTTGAAGTTGGAGATGGAGTTGTGTTTTTTTTTTGGTGAAGGCCGTTTGTATTAGTCTCCGCACATTCGCTTGGGGCGGTACTTCCGCCTACGTCTAGCGTGACCTTTCCGTTGGGATTACGCAATCCGTGGCGCGTCGCAGAGCAGCGCAAGATGAGCAATTTAGGTTAAAAAGTATATAAATGTAAAAAAAATTTGGAAAATGACCGATGGTTTGGCTAGATAAGACCCTATTCCTCGACTGGGATCGTGCAGAGCCTCTGAAGCCTTTCCTTTGAAACTGCATTGATTTGGACCTTCAACCCGTTGGTTGCCATAGAAGTCCATTATGTGGAGAAAAATCCTGGAATGTTTTCCTCAAAAAACTTAATTTCTTTCGACTGAAGAAAGAAAGACACTAACACTTTGGATGAGATGGGGGTGAGTAAAATATCAGGAAATTTTCGACTAATCCTTTAAAGCTGGAGTCCGTAACTTTTTTTTTTTTTTTTTTTTTGGTTGAAAATGATCCAAAATCATAAGTACCTAACCAGCCAGTGTTCAAAACTATCTCCTTACCTTAGCCCGATTCACAATGGTAAACTTGTAATAATGTGTTAGAATTTGAGTGGTACTGGTGGATTTCTGCGGGAAATTCGAGCATGTCTTTGCGTCATTATGTCACGTCTGTAATAAAGAAGGAGTCCCAGCTAGTAGGCTATTGCATGTGAGGATGCTGCAGATGGCGGATTGTAATCCAGAAAGGACCAAATGACAATTATCAGTGACAACTGGAGATTCACCCATAGTCAAAAGCAAAAGATTAGACGGAAATTAAAATATACAGGTAACGCTAATACACACTTAATAATTTGCACAGTTTGATGTGATATGAGCTAAGTGATCGTTAGATCGGTAGTGCGATTTATTGTAATGCTTTTTTTCTCAGTCGGTCAGAACAAAAGTGGCAGACATGTTACTTGTTCAGATGACATTTTCCGGTGAAACATATTATCTCGGTCGTACTTCGAAGACGTAGAATCTGTAATTCCGAAGTACAGTATCCACACCAGTGCGGTGACTGACAGCCACACACACTCCTCAAAACATTAGATTCATCCACGCTGAAGAGCCGTGACGATGCACAACCCACGTAAAGATGATAATTCCACAAACAACTGCAATTGCAGGTTTCAAACAGAGGGCGACAAAGAGGCAAAACTTATGGACTGCAGCTTTAATGAATGAGAGGGTCGGTCGTCACGCTTCCAATGTGAACGCTCTCATTCATTGATATGGGCATCGACAAAACACGTGCTGCTCGCGCTCCGCTGATGCTTGCGATGTGAAACTGTTTAAACCAAAGACTTTAGGGACTTTGGTTAACCTTTTGAAAGTTGAAAGTTTGAAAGAATCACACTGCAACTTTCAAATCTGCGTTTGCGCTGCCGCTGATCCGGGGAGAGCAGCTGTCATGTAAATGTACATAATGATGCAACTTCACAAACAAACAATCTTTTCAACTGCACATTATCGTTATTTATGTATTACAAACATTTATATAACGGGATAAATGTGGACCGGGAAAAACATTTTTTTTTATTATTTCGTTCAAATTAATATATCTTTTAAATAGACTAAAGCAATGAACATTTTGTCAGAACCGTTGGAAGAATCGCAATCTCCATTTTACACAAAAAAAATCGTGATTCTCAATTTATCTAGAATCGTGCAGCTCTAAAGCATAGTATAGATGAGTTTACATTAACTAGTGGCTCTATCATAAAGCATTCATAAAACAGTAATAAAATACACTATACAAGATGGTAATAATCATACATGCAATGTCCTGAAGATATGCATGTTCATTCATAGAAGGTTTTCCTATGAATTAATGGTAAGAAGTCCTTTTTTATGGGCATTATGTGTCTTTTGGCCTGTGCTTTTGCATGTGGACACCTTCCCTTACCTGGAATGTCTCTGAGGTCCACTAGTTGATGGACTAGTGTCAGCCAGGGGGAATAAAAACTGATAATGGTCAGTGAAAGAGCAGACATCTCGGTGCCTGCTTGGGCCTTTGCTTTTTACAGTCGTGAGGCGTCTGTTGGATTATTCATTAAATATAATGAATAATTGTGTGTCTGATTGGTCCAGACGCTACATCATGATTCACAATGCAGAAACCAACCGTTTCAAAGCAACTACTACTTGAGGCAAAATAATCAATTATAAGTAATGCATAATATGTAATTTGTATGTAATGTTAGTGGAGTGAATTGAATGAGCTGTTCTCAAATGCTCTGTGTTCTTGTTATAGGAAACATCCATCCTGGAAGAGTATAACATCAATTGGACACAGAAGCTGGGAGCTGGGATCAGTGGTCCTGTGAGGTATGTGCTTATGTCCAGTTTGAAGGGTATATTGTAAGGTCATATTTGTGTAAAATAACACAGGAGAGTAGTTGTATGTGTTTTCCTGTAAACACCATAAACCTCCACTAGCAGATGTAGTTATTAGCCTATTTCCCACTATAGAAACTCATCTCTGTTTCAGGAACTGTTTCTGTTCTTGAGCACTGGAACAAAATCAACTACGAAAGTGGGGGAAACTTTGGATTAATCTGTTCAACATGTTCAGAGGTCTTCTGCCACTTAAAATGGGTCAACACTGATATTAAAAATGTTTATAATTTATTATAAACATAGACAAACCTAGCATTAACTTTTCATCATGAATGAGTAAATTAAAATATAGCCCTTTTCGGACGGTAATTGTTTCTAATTTTTAGCATTTACAGGGGCTAGTTGGTGATTTTATTGCCATCTGAATCCAGATGTTTTTCTCCCACCACCCGCGTAAAAATCCTCTGCCGAATTACCTAGTGTTTTTTTTTGACAAACACCAAGGTCATGTGGTAATTTAATTGCTGTCCGAATTCACATCTCTGAGTTTACAAGAGATGATCACTACAAAAGTCACTTTTTAAATCCTTTTTGACCGCTGCGGAGCACCGTACCATAACTGTTGCGCATTTTAAAGATGTACACTTTTATTACTGAAATGCTGGAAAATAAGTAGGCTATTTAAAAGAACAGCGTTTCATCACCGCTACACCTCAGTGAGCGGGAGCTGTTAAGAACAAAAAGGAGAAAGAGAAAGCACGTAAACATTTGTAATGGGATGTTATTGTGGCAGTAATTTATGCAATACAATTTTAAAATATGTATTATATACAATTATATACATTTAAAATATAAACCAAGCAGCTTTGTTTACCTCATGTAAATAAGAGGTTGCATTAACTTAATTGCGCTAATTTCCAAATATTTTGAAATAAAATGCAAGAAAGAAAACCATTTCAGTGTGTCTAGCTTGACATGAGAAACAATTACCATCCAAATAGGGCTTATGATAGATTTTATGCTCCTACTATTGAATTGTGGTCACTTTCAGACAGAAAATTGATAGTGTTGATGAAATAAGGGCAGTTTGCGTATCGTATGTGTATTAAATGTAGTAGAGATGCACTGAAATTTCAGTCATTGCCTGAAACAGTGGTTTAATTAGTGCCAAAAATACTCTAGAAAGCATTTAGCTAAATATAAAAACATCCACCTTCAGCTCATGTTTCACGTCTTTTGCTGTGAAATCTTTACTGATTTTTATGAAGTAAATGTAAGAATAACTTTTATATTGTTAGTAATATTTCAAGATGAACATTAACTGGAATGAAGCCACTCAGGTTCACTTGATCCATACATCAGTTTTTAGAAGTACAAACCTGATTCCAAAAAAGTTGGGACACTGTACAAATTGTGAATAAAAAAGGAATGCAATAATTTACAAATCTCATAAACTTAAATTTTTTTCACACTAGAATATAGATAACATATCAAATGTTGAAAGTGAGACATTTTGAAATGTCATGCCAAATATTGGCTCATTTTGGATTTCATGAGAGCTACACATTCCAAAAAAGTTGGGACAGGTAGCAATAAGAGGCCGGAAAAGTTAAATGTACATATAAGGAACAGCTGGAGGACCAATTTGCAACTTATTAGGTCAATTGGCAACATGATTGGGTATAAAAAGAGCCTCTCAGAGTGGCAGTGTCTCTCAGAAGTCAAGATGGGCAGAGGATCACCAATTCCCCCAATGCTGTGGCGAAAAATAGTGGAGCAATATCAGAAAGGAGTTTCTCAGAGAAAAATTGCAAAGAGTTTGAAGTTATCATCATCTACAGTGCATAATATCATCCAAAGATTCAGAGAATCTGGAACAATCTCTGTGCGTAAGGGTCAAGGCCGCAAAACCATACTGGATGCCCGTGATCTTCGGGCCCTTAGACGGCACTGCATCACATACAGGAATGCTACTGTAATGGAAATCACAACATGGGCTCAGGAATACTTCCAGAAAACATTGTCGGTGAACACAATCCACCGTGCCATTCGCCGTTGCCGGCTAAAACTCTATAGGTCAAAAAAGAAGCCATATCTAAACATAATCCAGAAGCGCAGGCATTTTCTCTGGGCCAAGGCTCATTTAAAATGGACTGTGGCAAAGTGGAAAACTGTTCTGTGGTCAGACGAATCAAAATTTGAAGTTCTTTTTTGGAAAACTGGGACGCCATGTCATCCAGACTAAAGAGGACAAGGACAACCCAAGTTGTTATCAGCGCTCAGTTCAGAAGCCTGCATCTCTGATGGTATGGGGTTGCATGAGTGCGTGTGGCATGGGCAGCTTACACATCTGGAAAGGCACCATCAATGCTGAAAGGTATATCCAAGTTCTAGAACAACATATGCTCCCATCCAGACGTCGTCTCTTTCAGGGAAGACCTTGCATTTTCCAACATGACAATGCCAGACCACATACTGCATCAGTTACAACATCATGGCTGCGTAGAAGAAGGATCCGGGTACTGAAATGGCCAGCCTGCAGTCCAGATCTTTCACCCATAGAAAACATTTGGCGCATCATAAAGAGGAAGATGCGACAAAGAAGACCTAAGACAGTTGAGCAACTAGAAGCCTGTATTAGACAAGAATGGGACAACATTCCTATTCCTAAACTTGAGCAACTTGTCTCCTCAGTCCCCAGACGTTTGCAGACTGTTATAAAAAGAAGAGGGGATGCCACACAGTGGTAAACATGGCCTTGTCCCAACTTTTTTGAGATGTTGATGCCATGAAATTTAAAATCAACTTATTTTTCCCTTAAAATGATATATTTTCTCAGTTTAAACATTTGATATGTCATCTATGTTGTATTCTGAATAAAATATTGAAATTTGAAACTTCCACATCATTGCATTCTGTTTTTATTCACAATTTGTACAGTGTCCCAACTTTTTTGGAATCGGGTTTGTATAAAATATTATCATTTAGGCTTGAGGAAGGTTTATTTGTTAATCTCTCAAACATTGTAGTTTTAAAACATATAATGCAATGCAATCCAACAGAGATTTGATCATAAAACTAAGCATTTAAATATCATTGGTAACACTTTAGTTTAGGGTCCAATTCTCACTATTAACTAGTTGCTTATTAGCATGCATATTACTAGGATATTGGCTGTTTATTAGTACTTATAAAGCACATATTAATGCCTTATTCTACATGACTTTATTCTACATCCCTTAATCCTACCCGATACCTAAACTTAACAACTGCCTTACTAACTATTAATAAGCAGTAATTATGAGTTTGAGGCAAAAGGTCATAGTCAATAGTGAGCATTGTACCCTAATCTAAAGTGTGACCAAATCATCTTACTAAGACATATTATTAGTAGATATAGTGACGACTGATATTTATATGCATTTTATGTAAGTAGCTGCTATATTATGTGTGATTTACATTACAAAATTTCAGCTTACTTTTTGGCCATATAAACATCAGCAGCTGCACCAAATCGCATATTTTTGCTCAGTTTGGGCTCCATATTCTCACTATATCAGATATTAAATGAGCCTTAAAAGCCTGATGTATCAAATTTGATACACAAAAAAATATACAAATACAAAGGTTTTTTTAAAAATTGTTTTATGTTGTCTAAAGGTTCAATAAAGTATTCAGTTTAAAAAAAAAATTAGATTTTTTGGACTATTTATTTCATATGTCAGGCTTTACAGGGTTAAGACATTAACTGATGTATTGCTGTTTTCAGGGTATGTGTGAAGAAGTCGTCACAAGAACGGTTTGCCCTAAAGATCTTGATTGACAGACCCAAAGCACGCAATGAGGTAGTGGTTTGATTTCATTTATTTGAAGAACTTTTCTTTCTTTTCATGTTAGAGTTTAAAGGGATAGTTCACCCTAAAATGAAAATTGCCATCATTTATTCACCCTGGTGTTGTTCTAATACATCCGTCGCCAGCAGACGCCGTCAAGTTGAAATTTCAGACTTTACAGAACATATTTAAATTCTCTGCTGTGATTTTATTTGCAGGTTCGGCTTCATATGATGTGTGCCTCTCACACCAACATTGTTAAAATAATGGAGGTGTATGCCAACAGTGTACAATTTCCTCATGAATCCAGTCCAAGGTAGTGGAGTCCAACATGTGCAGTTTTAAGACAGTGTTTCTAATGATATAACTACCTAAAGATATAAATAATCTGTTTTCTGTACCTCTTTCTGATAGGGCAAGATTATTGATTGTCATGGAAATGATGGAAGGCGGTGAGTTGTTCCACAGAATCAGCCAGCACAAGCACTTTACAGAGAAGATGGCCAGCCAGGTCACAAAACAGGTACAGCATTGATAGTCCCTTAGGCTGCGTTCACACTGCAAGCCTTACACCGTGTCCTAACTACACGTGACGCCGCGACACTCGATAAAAGGTATCTTTTCTATGTTAGAGTTTTTGTCCTAACCAGCCGCGACGGCGACACGCATTAATTCTATTTTAGAAACAGTTTCTATTTCTGCGACATCGCGGCTGGAACAACACCACAAAACATGGCAATGATAATCTCAGGTAGTGTTTATGTGCTTTATTTAATGTTAAAAGCGTGAAATGTGACTTTGAATATCATTTAGTACTCCCAGCTTTGTAACGTAGTCGTACTAAAAACAACAAAGGATAATTCACCTCAGATCCTGAAATTAAACAAATGGAAACAAGAACATTCAGACTGTGAACAAACAAGTATATTCTATGACAAAGTAACTCAGTATGTATTTTTAGTAATGTTTAAATGGTGTAATATTTGTGAATTTGATTATGTACTTATCCATTTCCTTGCGAGTGCCGTCAAGATTAATCTCTGGTGCCGTACACTTGCCGCAAGAGCCCGCCCACACGCTGTTCTGATTGGCTATGGTTTTTGATTGATCTGTCGCATCTCGTAGTCGCGTCGTGTCTGGTGTGGACAGACAAGTTGCTTGTCGCTGGAATCTTATCGCGTTGTGTATAGTTATGACACGGTGTTAGTGCTCAATTCTGATTTATTGCTCAGATCTGACTTTTTTTGGTTTTGTTTGGCTGTTCACATTATTTTTAAAAAAAAATGTGGTCAATATCAGATTCGAGTGTGAACAGGGAACGATCTTGAACTGACACGCATGCGCAAAAGAACAATAACTGTCATCATTTACACATTTATTTATAAGGTGATGTGCGGTGGAAGCCACAGAATTTGTGAACAGGCGATAATGAGGACACACACAAGGATGAGGAGAAAGAGAGCAAACTTTTTCTCATATTTTTTCCTCAAGTTTTGCTTGTATGGAGCTGTCACCATAATACTTATGAGTATAACAGCTTTGCCTCCTCTCCTTCCATATTCACAGACTACCGTATGCGACTCCCACGAGCGCAGAATTGTGACGAATGTCGATCTAGAGGGACTTAAAAAGTCACATGGATTCCAATTTGACTGTTCAGACTGAGGTCGCATTGCAAAGCATCGGACCTGTATCTGATTTACGACCACATATGAAAGCGGCCCAAATCAGAATCGAAAAGATCAGATTCCATGTGGTTTGTGCCGTTCACATTGTCATGACAAAAACAGATCTGAGTCACATAATAGCAAAAAAAAATCTGATTTTGGACTAGGGCTGCACAATATATACAGTTTTAGTGTTGGTATCGTGATGTGCATTCGCGATAGTCACATTGCAGCATGTGTGATGTCAAGTAGGGTTTATAGTTGATATGTGATCCGTACAGACCAGGCACCACGGTTCGAAACGGACATGTTTCTTGTATTAAAGGTGCACTATGTAACTTTTCCGTCCGCTAGAGGTCGCCTATTCAAAACAAAGGCGTAGCTTGATGACGCCAAGTTTGAGCGCAGAATCTTGGGACGTGGTTTTCACCTCACAGTCGGTTGAAAAGAATCGGGATAGGACGGGAGCTGAGCAAGGCCGCTGGAGCGATTGTTAATAAGATGAACGCAACACGCCTCGCGAGCAGCGGGACTTTTATTATGCCACAGTTGCGGGCGCCATTTCCGCTTTTCCGGTCATGAGTATGAGGTAACGCAGCTCTATTTATCATATTAGATACATTTGAGTGTGTTGAAAATTATGTTATGACGTTACTCTGTGCGTTCGTTCGGCGGCTGCTATGACACTTGTTGCACACTGCAGTAAGAGTAAAGCATTTCTGCAAAATAAAACCGGAAACCGAGGGTAACGCGGATATGACGCAATTGACAGGCGACTCCCTCACACGTCCCGGTTCCTTGGTTAAAATAGCAATTTTCTCACGATTTACAAATAGTTGGAAACATTTGGGATATTCTAAGTACTCAACTGAACAAAATATATAACACTGGCCTAGTGGTTTTTGGATATTTTACTGAAAAAATGTTACATAGTGCACCTTTAATTGCAAAGTTTGACCATCATAGAGGAAAAGTTTGTCATTTGCATGTGTTTTAGGTCCTGTCAGTTTAAACACTCCATTTTTAAACCACACAAAGACGCGAAAGAGAACTCTTCGGAACTCGCACGCTGTTTTCTGTGCACACACAGAGCAGCACAGGTTCACACCGAGGACGATAACTAACGATATTGATAAATATATAATTTTGAAAATTATTCTAAATGTAAAAGCAGAGTTCACACCACATCTATAACGATAACGACACAGAGAAACATTATCGTTGAATCACTTTTAGATTTTTTCCCTGCTTATGAACAGTAAAAACATTGAGAGCCAATCAGAATCAATCTTGCTTTAAAGAGCTTGAGCATTTAAAGTGACAGACGACATGCGCTCATAATAAACAGAACGGTATCATGCGTTGGTGTGGACGCTTATGTAGTTATCGTTATAGTTGTCTTTCTTGGTGTGAACAGGCATTAAGGCCCTTTCAATAACTCCGATATTATTTTTATTTACATTATTATAAATACTCTCTATTGTTTTTAGCCAGCTTATTAAAATTATTGAAATGAAGCGTTATAAACATCATAACTTGCACTGGCACCAAATTGAATGACCCATATTTGTATTAAATAGTTTATGACAAAACTTCTGTCATTTTTACAGATAAGCCTTGCATTGCAACACTGTCATTCATTAAATATTGCACATCGAGACCTGAAACCAGAGAACCTGCTCTTCAAGGATAATTCCCTGGTGAGATCTGAAACCAAAATAATGTTTTATTTCATAAATTCATTTTTTTCCTTTCATTAAAGTGTTACTGAATTGTTACACCAGGGATGGTCTTGGTCACTTGGTCAGAATAGAAATGCTGCTTATTAAAAAATACAAATGATATGTTTTAAATGCATATGATTTTATATGGAGCATTCGTAGCACATTATTATTGGTATCTACAGTAATAATTCATCATACCACAGTATATTTTGTTGGTCAGAATTAAGATATTAATAAAGATAACTCATATAGCATGTTATATCAGTCCATTTTTAATTTCCAGAATGCATGTATTGTTACCCCGCTAATCTATATACAATTATTTTTTAAAAATCTGCATCCCTTAAATTATTTCTAACTTTAAGATCTCTCTGCAAATGTTATTCTAATAATCAGTAAGGATATTTTCCAGTGTTATATTTTGAGTCATGTTTGTTCAGGATGCCCCTGTGAAACTGTGTGATTTTGGTTTTGCCAAAATCGACCAAGGTGATTTAATGACCCCACAGTTCACCCCGTACTACGTAGCACCGCAGGTAAGACCTCATTTATAGATGTAAACTGTTCTTAACTCTTAACTTACTTTTAAAGGGATTATACTATATCATAAAATCACATTTCCTTAATCTTTTCAAACAGTTGAATTCAAAACTTCCTACCTGGTCCAAAACGTCCACTTATTGAACTACATAGGCAGGAAAAACACGTGAAAGGAATGAATATATTGACACGTGCATCCTCATATTTACACATAAACAATGTCTATTCAGTGTCCAACACAGTCAAAGTGAACGAGTAATAAATAAGGGATAATATACAATCAGCCGGTCATTATTGCAAAATAATGTGATCAATATAAAGAAGTGTATTTTTATTAATGACTAACTGTACATTATCCTACTTATTACTCGGGTATTTACCTGATAGTTATGTGGAAATAAAGTATAGATTTGGGTTGAAAATTTTTATTTAAAAGCCTCTAATGAATAATTGGTCTCCTATTGAAACATATGAAACAGTCCTAGCAACAAGACAAACACTGCAAGAATATTACAGTAATACTAATACAGATGTCATCTGTGGTCATTTTCACAATAGTCGATAACTGTGTGTCAAGCAAGTTTGCTTCACTTTACCATATTTGATGTGCTCTATGCATGTGCTCTGTTTACATGTGATTTAAAACTGACCGTCATTATAAAGCAATGATCAGATTTAATTGAGTCTCTTCAGAAGACTTAAAATAAACAGCACATGTTTACAGCACATATAGCACAAAACTTATTAATGCTAAATATCTTTTTTCTATATATATATCCTAATCATTTGTATTCTTTACTTCAATGAGCTCATTGTTTCTGCCTTAAATTAATACATTGTTAGCCAACTGTGTGATTTGTACATGTACATTTCTGAAATCCATAACTTGGACACAGTCTCCTCTGATAACAAATCACTCATGCATTTTCTGTAAAGCTGCTTTGAAATATGTATTGTGAAAAGCGCTATACAAATAAATGTGAATTGAATGTGATCTAACTTTCTTTAATAGGTGCTGGAGGCACAAAGACGTCACCAGAAAGAAAAGTCTGGAATTATACCTACCTCACCCACCCCGTACACATACAACAAGGTATACCATATGCTACTCAGTGTTATGGCTTGTTCTTTAACCCTCTGGTGCTCTTCGGCCATTTTTGAAAGAGAAATTTTTTGGTTTTGTGTTTTTATAATTTTGGAATGGTATGAAACTTAGTTAAGGTTTTGGCACTTGCTATGTGAACACAAACAAAAATCATGGACCTGATTCGAAAAGGTTAAATGGTACTGAAAAATATAGTCGCACTTGTATTGTTCGCGGTCAAAAATTAGCGCATTGGAAATGAATGGGAGACGAATTTCATCTAGTGGAAACTTTTGGTACTGCACCGCAGACAAAAAATCTGACCGAAAGCTCATTTTTTGAGCTATGTCACTTATGAACTTATGTCACAACTTATTTATGGCAGTTTTAGAGTAAAATGTTTTGGAACATATATATTTAATATAAAAATTTAAGTATTTTTGTGCATTTTTCATAATAAACATAATAAGCTAGATTATAACTACCGTATAAATATAATTAAGTTCCATATAATCCCCTAAAAATGTAACTAAAATATAGTACATTCATTTCTTAAAAAAAAAAATAAAAATAAAAATATTCAAACCGCCACGTGATGAGCACCAAAGGGTTAATCCTTTTTATCGTCTATTTATATTTAGACAACTGACTTGATGGTCACTGGTCACTTTTAGTAATTCTTGCTCACTATCTTATTCTTACTATACAGTTTTTGAACCCTTCAAAAATATCTGGATTTCAGTGTTTCTTACTCATAAATTATGGTCTGGTCATCATCTACAGTTACTCACAACTATAGACAAACATTTAGTCTGCTCCTACAAAAATTATTGAGGCATAAACTTTATATAAATAGAGATGCACATAGAAACATTTGGGAGCACAGAAACGTGTTTTCAGTCAGTGGCCTGTGAATTCATACATTATGTTAGGTTATAACTGTTTTTGAAGTAATTATACTTACAGCTTTTCTATTTTGTAGAGTCGCTGCACATACGCAGGTATTTCACACACAATCTTTCTCTCACTAATTCATTTGAATTCATTGCAATACATGTAATATTTCCACACTTTAGAATTCTAGATCTAATAATGACACCGAGATGAAATAACTAATGACAATTACCATTATTTTCATTTGTTCAGACATCAATGACGGCTTTAACTTGTCCGTGCTGGCAAGTGATCATGGTATACACAAGATCTACATCTAGGTGTGCAAAAAAAAAACACCTGATGTGCATTATATAAATATTTTTTTATCAGTTTTAAATAGCACAACCATTTCAAACTCGAGGCTCAATCGTGTTGCCCGTATTCCCCATGTTGACAGAGTTTCCTATGGCCTGGTTAGACTGCATAAAATAGTTGATGTCAAATTAAAACAGGTACACACTAAATCACTCTGCATAACATAGATTTTACAAGGAAGGTTTTGGTAACACTTTGTTTTACAGTGTCCTTGTTACATATGTTACATGTACTTACCATAGTAATAACAGTAAATTATGCATAATTACATGCAACTAACCCTAAACCAAACTCTAATCCTACCCTTACCCAATAGTAAAAACATGTACTTAATATTACTGAGTACTTAAATGTATAGTTACACTGTAACAATGACACCTTAAAATAAAGTGTAACCCATTATTTTAAGGTGTCCTTGTTACAGTGTAACTATACATTTAAGTTCTAAATAATATTAATTGTACGTACTTTATAATTAGGGTTAGTTGCATGTAATTATGCATAATTTACTGTTATTACTGGAGTAAGTACATGTAACAAGGACACTGTAAAAAATAGTGTTACCAGGTTTTTTTATGGCCTTAATCTTCACCAAGTTGCTATTGCTTAATGAAGAGCTTTAATACGGTTTAATTAGCATGTATACTCTGTGTACAGTGCACTGTTTAATCCTATCCACCTTATTCCTACGCCCAATGACGCTTTGCACGAATTATGGGTGTTACTTCCGTTAAGCTGAAAACAATTTTTTTTAAACTGGGTACAATGAGATGACATTATTCTACTCGTGCCTTCAACCATCGAACGTTAAAAGGACATTTAAAAGTGTAAAAGCATCAACAAGATACTTCCAACAGACCATGAATAACCTCAAAAGCACGATTCTTTCCACAGCAATAACGGACGGGTTAAATATCACTGTAGTAATATATATTTGTATTATGTAACGTACGTTGCCTTAATCAAAAATGTTAATCATCTTTAGTATTGCTAGTACTATTTTGAAGTGTTTTCTGTCATGTTGACAGATAATATATTGTATTTACCTGTGAAAACAAACCTGGAAAGAGACGTGAGGATTTGAGGAGAAAAACAAGAGATTCTTCATGCATTTCAGAATTATTAATGGGATATATTGTAAATTAAGTCGGGAGAACAGACTACGAATGTGCAGTATATATCGTCCTTTTTCATACTATTACAGCGAAATGCAAAGGGAAAAAATGTAATCATGAGGAAAAGAATGCAGCGACTGAAAAGAGCCATAGATATTCTTGTTATAACACATCATACTCATAACGTACTTTCAACATGTTAAAATACCAAGCGTTGCGTTATTCTCATGATGTCTGAAAATAAACCATGAAGGAAAATTGAGCTCATTCAGTCAAACTGACTGATAAGCTATATTTGTTGTGCAACCTTATGATTTTGAAATGATTCGTTTCAGTCTTTTTGAATGGAAGTTCGCCAAACCGGAAGTGCCACCCATAATTCAAAATGCAGTCGGCTTGTCAGGAATAAAGTGGATTTACTAATTAAACTGATCTTAATTTAACTGCTCAATGGGTTAGTGAATAACAACTTAAATTTGGGTTTGTTCCTCAAACAAAGCTATTATATGTGACCCTGGACCACAAAACCAGTCATAATTTTTTGAAATTGGGATTTATACATCATCTGAAAGCTGAATAAATAAGCTTTGCATTGATGTATGGTTTGTTAGGATAGGACAACTTTGAAAATCTGGAATCTGAGGGTGCAAAAAAATCGAAATATTGAGAAAATCGCTTTTAAAGTTGTCCAAATGAAGTCCTTAGCATCGCATATTACTAATAATAATACTTTTTTGGTAGGAAATTTACAAAATATCTTCATGGAACATGATCTTTACTTAATATCATAATGATTTTTGGCATAAAAGAAAAATCGATAATTTTGACCCATACAATGTGTAGTTGGCTATTGCCACAAATATACCCGTGAGACTTATGACTGGTTTTGTGCTCCAGTGTCACACATGGATTTTTTTTTTTTGTCCTTTGGATCTTTTAGATAATCAATCTGAATATCCCTCATTTTCAAGAACCCCCAGTAAACGTGTAGATAAACCATGGATATTCTCTCGTTAATATGCAGAGTCTGTTTGTTGCCACAGATCACAAGTTCATGCTTGAAATTTCACACTTTTGGAATGCGATGGCCTACTCATGCAGTCTTTGTTGTTTTTCATTTTCCTCCTAATCACAAGATTTATTGGCTGAAGGTGTTTAGCTTGCAAGCTGTGAAGACTCCTCACTTCATTTTCATTTCTGCTCTTAGAGCTGTGACCTCTGGTCCTTGGGGGTGATCGTCTACGTAATGCTCTGTGGATATCCTCCGTTTTACTCCAAACACCATAGCCGCACCATCCCAAAAGACATGCGCAAAAAAATCATGACTGGCACCTTTGACTTCCCAGAGGAGGAGTGGAGTCAAATATCCGAAATGGCCAAGGACATTGTCCGCAAGTGAGTGTCTTTTCATTTTATTGAAACCTTATTCAATTTCCTTATTCATTGCCAAGCACAGAATGTGCGTAAACGTGTATTAAATATTTTACTTTTCTGGCTGGGAGTCAATGGCAGCAAATAGAAAATGTTCTGAAATTTGGCACAATTATCAGGGCGGGGTTTTTTTGTGCCATTTTTAATGTCATTTTCATTTTAGTGCCACTAACAGTTCAGATTTTCACATACATTTGTAGTAAATAACTGTTGAATTGAATGCTGTAAAAACAATTGGTTTTTCCCTCTGATTCCTTGTCACACTGAGTCGAGTTCAAGACTTTAGCATACTGACAGAATCCTTCATACAGTGTGTGTCATTGGCAGAATACCCTTATGAATTAGTTGACTGTACCACTTGTTGGTTAAAAGTTTTAAGTAATTGTGATGATGCTGCTTGCACCTTTCTCAGTTGAGATTGTTAAAGTTATGGTTTTGAGGGAGAAATAATCTGGCCTCAACTGAATGAAAAGGAATGAGAGATCAAGAGTGCATCCACTCATATACACCGATCAGGCATAACATTATGACCTAATATTGTGTTGGTCCCCCTTTTGCTGCCAAAACAGCCCTGACTCGTCGAGGCATGGACTCCACTAGACCCCTGAAGGTGTGCTGTGGTATCTGGCACAAAGATGTTAGCAGCAAGTTCTGTAAGTTGCGAGGTGGGGCCTCCATGGATCGGACTTCTTTGTTCAGCACATCCCACAGATGCTCGGTTGGATTGAGATCTGGGGAATTTGGAGGCCAAGTCAACACCTTAAACTCATTGTGCTCCTCAAACCATTCCTGAACCATTTTTGCTTATCCTGCTGAAAGAGGCCACAGCCACCAGGGAATACCGTTTCCATGAAAGGGTGTACATGGTCTGCAACAATGCTTAGGTAGGTGGTACGTGTCAAAGTAACATCCACGTGGATGGCAGGACCCAAGGTTTCCCAGCAGAACATTGCCCAAAGCATCACACTGCCTCCGCCGGCTTGCCTTCTTCCCATAGTGCATCCTGGTGCCATGTGTTCCCCAGGTAAGCGACGCACCCGGCCATCCACGTGATGTAAAAGAAAACGTGATTCATCAGACCAGGCCACCTTCTTCCATTGCTCTGTGGTCCAGTTCTGATGCTCACGTGCCCACTGTTGGCGCTTTCAGCGGTGGACAGGGGTCAGCATGGGCACCCTGACTGGTCTGTGACTGCAACAAACTGTGATGCACTGTGTATTCTGACACCTTTCTATCAGAACCGGCATTAACTTCTTGAGCAATCTGAGTTACAGTAGCTCGTCTGTTTGATCGGACCACACTGGCCAGCCTTCACTCCCCACGTGCATCAATGAGCCTTGGCCGCCCATGGCCCTGTCGCCGGTTCACCACTGTTCCTTCCTTGGAGCACTTTTGATAGATACTGACCACTGCAGACCGGGAACACCCCACAAGAGCTGCAGTTTTGGAGATGCTCTGACCCAGTCGTCTAGCCATCTCAATTTGGCCCTTGTCAAACTCAAATCCTTACGCTTGCTCATTTTTCCTGCTTCTAACACATCAACTTTGAGGACAAAATGTTCACTTGCCTAATATATCCCACCCACTAACAGGTGCCGTGATGACGAGATTATCAGTGTTATTCACTTCACCTGTTATAATGTTATGCCTAATCGGTGTATGATTGGCTAGGCTTGTAAATAACTGTGTAAAATGAGATAAACTTACTCAGTATTAGTGGTGTAAGCCAATGCTTTGTTGCTCACATTTTGTAGAAACAAAAAGATCTAACATATTGTGTTGCATTAAGGCTACTTAAAGTAAAGCCGGAGGAGAGACTAACCATAGAGGGAGTATTAGCCCATCCCTGGCTCAACTGCACTGAGGCTCTGGACAATGTGCTTCCCTCTGCTCAAATGATGATGGACAAGGTGAGCTCCAAAGAAAGATGAGATTTAGGGTGTGTTCACACTTGTCATGTTTGGTTTGATTAAAACGAATCCTGGTGCGATTGCTCTGTTAGTGCGCTTCATTTGAATAAGTGTGAACGCTGACATCTGAACCCTGGTGCACAGCAAACAAGCGGACGGGTCTCATTTCCAAATTAACTCTGATGCGGTTTGACTCAAATATGAACACAACACGGATCAAAGACAAGATGCGACCCTTTAAAGGACAGAATGCTCAAGCATAGCTGTTTCCTCATCATAGGAGCTGCGTTGCCCATTACAGCTCGGTATAGGCGTCAGAAACACCGTCTCCTCGCAGCAGATCTTCGTTTGTGCGCGACCAGAGGAATTCCTGCCACTGTTTTGACTCCTTTACACATTTTATAAGCTCTTCATGAGTTCTCCGCTGGTCAAAATACCATCATATGTACACACATACAATGAGTGCATTTAGCCCAGCACACAGCATTGTTTTGGATGCAAGTTCTGTTGCAAAATATACGCCATAAAAGCCAAATGAAAAATGACAGTGTTAATGCTGAGTGAACCCAGACTAAATTTTCCTTTTTGGTCCAGAGAGAACAGAACTACAAGTGTGAACACACCCTAAAAGCCAGAAATGTAGTTGCTTCTTAGTTGAGTAGTATCTGCCATTGTTTAATACACTTATTGCAGACATAGCAACCTTTTAAAACCTAAAACATTTTGTTTTTAACTTAATTTTCAGTACATTTAAATGTGGGAGGGGTGATGAATCATTTGAACTTTAGCACCTTAACTTTAGCTTTAAGTTGAAGTTACAGTATGTAAGGTTTGGCAAGTATCTACCTCTGAAAGACAAAGAAAAAGCATCATATACAAAATGCCCATCCATTGTCTTGTGAAGACGTGCTGTTGCTGCCACTTGTGTTGTAATGACGGTTGGAAAATTAGCTAAATGAAATATGCTTACTGGTGTCTATTTATATTTCTGTTGCAGTTCTGTTTACTACATCTTTGACTACTTTGTGAAAGCAATGACCCATTGGTCCCACTTTATATTAAGTGTCTAACTACTATGTACGCACATTTAAAATAATCATTTGATACAATGCACTTATTGTGTGCATACATGTTTTTATATTGTACTTATATATTTTTTTAAATACCTGCATGTAATTGTCTATAATTACCCTTCACTTACACCCACCCTTAAACCTACCCATACCACGTACCTATCCTTACCCGTATCCCACCTCAATAGCAGTGTTTTGCAATACAGTATGAACACAATAAGTACACTGTACCCAAGTTTTTTTTTTTTTTTTTTGTAAGCACTTAGACACCTAGATATAAAGTCTGACCGACCCATGATCGCAGACGAAGCACACGAGTCCGTGTCAAAAGTTTGACTGCAGTCAGACTCTTGATGACATTTACATCATACGCACTGCGCATGAGATGCATTGTCAGTCACCTACACTACATCTTGGGTTGTGATTGGCTACATTGCAGTAGCTCAGCAACATTTGCACTTCTGTGAAAACTGCCACTCGCCGGTGAAACAGTGTGCACTTGTACAAATGATTCTGTTGCACTGGACGTCCATGTAATTGCCACCCTTTCCACTTTTAGTGATTCTAATTCTGTTTTTGCTGTAGAGCGTGGGAATTGTTGTCTCACTGAAATAGTGCTTAATAGTAATGCATGAAATGCATTCCAGTAAAGCATATGATTGTCCTGGCAATTTGCCATTTCTGATTTTTGCTCGACATTTTTTTTTTGTGCGGGAATACGAACTGAAGGCTGTTTTTGTTGTTGTTGTTGTTTTCTCCAGCTCTGAGTGGAATAGTGCATTAGTTCCCGCCCACTTTTTCAGCGACATTGGTTCCAGAAGTATTTTTCCATTCATTTCTGCCATAGGGATTTCAGTCTTAGTTAAAGAGTTATAATAATTTGTTACATTTTATATAGCGCTTTACATATGGAAGGGGGGAGAAGGGTTAAGTTTTGAGCCATAAACCAATCCAACAAGCTACGAGGTGAATCATAACATTACAAACTTTGAGTGAAAGCAAAAAAGTATTTAAAAATTGGACAAAAATACAAAGATTAAAAGACTGTTCTTAACCCCTTTAGTGATGAAAAGAACAACACTCCCATGAAACATTGCAAACAGCATAATTAAAATTAAAAACGATGAAGGAATATAAAACTACTCATTTAAAAATGATTATATACATATAAACAATATAGTTTAAATTTGTTGCAAAATATGCATATATATTGAAATATTTAAGTATTTTGAGAGTGAAGGGAGACCAATTCGATTGTCATTTGCAGTGCTTCATGGGAGTGGGCGGAGCTAAAGAACTCTTGGCATGTTTTAGCTTGTTTCGAATTTGTGGAATTTTCTATACATCATCATGGGTAATGTAGTTTTCACCACGAATTCCTCTGTTAAACATGATTATTTTAAAACTAAGTTGAAATAATGTGGGCTGACGGCTTCAACAGCAGCAAATTCGACCATCGATTAACAACCTCAATTTTATGGAGAAAATGAATGGAGTTTTTACTTCTGGAACCCGACTGTTGCACTCTATAGTGTAATGTTTACTGATGTTACTGGTATTACCAAACTATTTGAATTTGTTATGCCAGGGTTTCAAATTTCACATTTATTTATATAGCGCTTTATACAACACAGATTCTTTCAAAGCAGTTTCACAGAAATAAACAGGAAAATTCACCATAGTTATCAAACAAATTAATTTTCAGCTCTGCAGAGAAGACAATAGTGCAACATTGGCACTGTTATTGAACTGAACTGAATCAACACTGACTTGAGCATAGTTTATTAACTATGAAACAAATTCAATTCAGCAATAAAGCAGCTCTACAGATGACAATAGTCTCATTCAGCTCAGTTTAGATTCAATGTTGAATCAATTCAGGGTTACGAAGGTTTGCACTCAGTATGGCTCTTCTCAAGGTTATTTAAAAATAAAAAATATGCCTCACCGTGCAGCAGAGCAGAGATTAAAATCTGAACTCAGAATTTATTCTGAATCATTGAACAAAGCAGTGCAATGCATCATATTGCACTACTGGAGTGTACACTGCTGCACTACTTGTATGCATGCTGTTGCTGTATGTGCATAATAAATATATTAGTTATTTTTTGTTCATTCAGGCAGTTGTGGCTGGAATCCAACAGGCACATGCTGAGCAACTGGCCAACATGAGGATACAAGACCTCAATCTCAGTCTAAAGCCACTCAACTCTGTCAACAACCCCATTTTGAGAAAGAGAAAACTACTTGGGTGAGCCTCCTCTTTTTGCTGTCTCCCTGTTCAGTTAATCGTGACAGTGGTTTTCATTTACCTGTTAACACTTAAAGGGATAGTTCACCCAAAAATGCAAATTCTGTCATTTAATTACTCACCCTCATGTCTTTCCAAACCTATAAGACTTTAATTCATCTTTGGAACACAAATATTTTTAATGAAACTTTTTGAGAGGTTTTTGTCCCTCCATTTAAAGTTCACACAACCGAAACACTGGCACTTCATAAGGTTTATAAAGAGATTGTAAAATAAATCCATATGAATCGTCTTCTGAAGAGACGCCATCACTTTATGTGATGAGCAGATTTAATTTAGGCTTTTATTCACATATAAACATTTGGTCGCTGAAGCGTGAGAACCAATGAGGTTTGTTCTTGCGTGTCAAGAAAGTACGGTTGAGCTTCTGTTTATGTTCGCTGATAAAATTAAAATGTGTTCTGAAGATGAACCCTTACGGATTTGGAGCGATATGAGGGTGAGTGATGAGAGAATTTTCGTTTTTGTGTGAATTAACCCTTTAACAGGATTCACTTATAGATACATGCTTAATTTCTGCCTCATGCAGCACCAAACCTAGTGATGAACTTTTCATCAATGATCCAGAGAATGAGGCAGAGGACACCAACGTGGCTCTGGAAAAACTAAGGGATGTAATTGCACAGTGCATCTTACCACAGGCTGGTGGGTATGAACACACTCCATACACACTCACTTCTGCGGCTGGACACTGTTTTCATTGAAACACACGTCACTCGCACACAGAGAGCGGAGTTCGCACTGCGCACACACAAGCTTTCAGGAGCACAGAAACGTATCAACGCTGCCCAGCGACTTATAGTAATAAAAAAGCTTCGCTACTGAATTGTAACATCGTTATTTTGAAGTAATTAAACTCAGCTTCGTTGTTAATAAAGAGAGACGCTGAACAGACGCAGGTACGAATCTCTCTCTCTCTATAATTCAAATAAATGCTATAATTCATTAATTCAAATAAAAGTAACCTTACTCACTACTGAGTACTTACTTGCATCTCTGTGTCTGATTCAAAGTGGGCAGAATGCTAGATCTAATGAGCCATAACTGACGAAAATAACCATCAATTTTACCATTCTGGTCAAATGTGACCCTGGACCACAAAACCAGTCACACGGGTACATTTGTGGCAATAGCCAACAATACATTGTATGGGTCAAAATTATCCATTTTTCTTTTATGCCAAAAATAATTAGGATATTAAGTAAAGATCATGTTCCATGAAGATATTTTGTAAATCTCCTAAAGTAAATATATCAAATGTATTATTAGTAGTAAAATGCATTGCTAAGGACTTCATTTGGACAACTTTAAAGGTGATTTTCTCCATATTTAGATTTTTTTGCACCCTCAGATTCCAGATTTTCAAATAGTTGTATCTCGGCCAAATATTGTCTTATCCTAACAAATTATCCTAGCTTATTTATTCAGCTTTCAGGTGATGTATAAATCTCAATTTCAAAAAAATTGACCCTTATGACTGGTTTTGTGGTCCAGGGTCACAAATATTGCGCTGCAAATATCAGTAACAGATTTAAGTTGTCAATGCTGGCAAATGACCATGGTATAAGCGGGATAATCCACTGCTTGTTGTGCATTAAACAGTTTGAATGTGCATCGCGTCGGGTGGTTCTTTGCCCTTCACGTTGTGTATTAGTGACTTTAAGCTGCCGTATTAAGACGGCCTAGTCGACTAGGTGGTTCCAAACAACCAACTATGAAGTATTATTTTAAACTGTAGTACTTACGATATCTTTTTGTTGTTTTTACAGGTGACAATGAGGATGAAAAGTTAAATGAAGTTATGCATGAAGCGTGGCGCTTCAATCGAGATTGCAAGCTTCTCAGAGATGGATTGCAAGGGTTAAGCTGGGATGGTAGGTGTACTAGAATACCACCAGTACTTTTTACAATAAACTGAAATTGTGTGAATTTGAGGTGAGCACTCACATCAATAGCTTTCATTTGAATTACTAATATTTTAAATATTTTTTTAGTAGATTCATGTAAGAGGTCGTAGGATTTGGTTTGGAAGTGAAGCATCAGAGCTGATCGGTTCTTTCAAAATCTTAATTACATATTTTTACTTTTTATATGACCCATTTATGCTTTTAAGTGTTAATGATGCTTTTTCTTTGTCATTGTGAATTGGTTGCGAAGGAAGTGCTTGGAATGTGTTAAAGTGAACAAAGATGAAAACAGGACAAACGCCTAACCAATACTTGGCAATGAGGAAATTAATGATTTTATTCCATTTTATTTCCATCCTTGACTAATTAAATTCATAATTCATCTCAAAGGCCATAATTTCTGTATGAATTGACCGATCAATCAAGCACAGTTCCAATCTGTTATGTTTTTCTTTCTTTACAGGTAGATCTTTTTCAGACAAAGTCGATCGCTTAAAGCTGGCTGAAATTGTCAAACAGGCCATTGAAGAAAAGACAAATTTACAAGACTCCCAATAGCAAGTGCTGAAATTTTACTCTCTTTTGTACCGTTCATTATAATTGTCATTAGGCATATGATTGCAAAACATCTTTTTGTATTAAATTGCAGACCTTTTTCCATGGTCATGCTGTAGTCTGTTGTATATCTCTAGCTGAAACCAAGTTGTTGTTGGTATGATTTGTTTTCACTACAGACTGCAGTAAAGAAATGTGTTTTAAAAATTGCAGCGTTTTCATTTCTGGGGAAATAGAAATGGAAGGGATCGCACGTAATGCTGTCTATATTAGATGACATTTTGTCATTCTTCTTAAGTATGTAAATAAGATAATAGTATGATTTTAAAATGTAATATGCTAAATTGATGTAATGCACAGTTTGGGAAACAATTACATAATGTTATTAAATATATTTTGTATATTGCATATCTGAAAAACACTTCTTTTTTTGCAAAATCACAAAAAACATACAATATGCAGCATTGATGGGGCCAAATAAAATGGTGCAAAAATTATTGAAAATGCATTTCCGATGATGTTTAACTGAATTATGGCTCATACTAAATGTAATGGTAAATATAACTGCAAGCAGCAATTATCAGGGCCGTGCCCAAAAAGGAACAATGTGACATGTAAGGATGGCTGGGAGCTTTAGGAAAAACTGCAATAGCAGCATTTTTGGAAATTTCATTATAACTTTCAACTTTTTGAGTACCTTCATGGCATGGTGCCGAAGACACTGAGTTTTGTAACGATATGCCAATGTGTTTAAAAAATATAGCAATATGCAAAACCATTTTCAGTTACAGCTTTGGATCTTTGTCATTTTGTAATTAAAATGACAGCCATGTTTTACAAGGTACACTAATGTCATAATAGACTATGAGCAACAGAGACGAAGATACTGCATGTCAATTTTGAAGTCAATCAGACCAACGGTACTGTAGTTACAGCCAATTTCATGTTTTGTTCAATTATAGCGCCACCAAGAGGTGCAGTCCCACCGCTTCTTTTTAGTGTGTACTCAGAGTGCCCCCATACATAAGCGTGTCAAATTTGGTGAAAATAATTTCGTTTAGGAGTTATAAACATTTATATTTATGATATAAAAAATGACCCACACCCGACTTTGCATTTTTTTTGCCACTTACTATCAAAATTTTGACATTTGGCCATTTACCTTTAATCAACTATGATTCCAATTTTCCTATGCTGGTTTCACCTCGATCGGACTAACGGTTTCGAAGATATTCGCAAAAGTTGTTTAAACACTACATTAGGGCTGCACCATAAATCGCAATTTACAGGAAATCGCGCTTAACGCGATTTGGCTTATCGCGATTATGAAATCGCAAAGGCTGCAATTATCTTTTATGCGCAGTTTGTCAGTGCAGGACGGCTCTGTGATCAGTAGCAAATGCTACTTCATCTGAGTTTGAGTCGCTTATAACGTGCATTTGAAAAAGAAACCCGTCAAACATCTTTCCAAACATGAGAAGCATTTAGTCATGTTTAATCAAAGCGTTTCAATCTGTTTATTCAGCTCACCGATAGTATGATATTCATAGGGATTTCCAATGACGTGTGCTATCGTACTTCTGCGGCATATATTTGGAGTACCCTGCGCGAGAGCGCCCTCTGGCTTGCACATGGTGCAGCATTTACTACTGATCACAGCCGTGCTGCACATGCAATAATGGCAGCCTTTGCCAAATCGCGTGCGGTTTTATTGTGATTTATCGTGCAGCCCTACGCTACATCACAACATTGCACAAACCAAAAGTAGAAACCTAGCTTGTTTGGTATCATTGGACTCGGTAAGGATTCAGGAATCTAAGGCGATGACTCCTATGAAAATAAGTCAATCAAATCCAAAGTTCTAAGCATGGGAATATTTGATTTTACCACTAGGTCAGGGCATCGTGCTGATGACCCATACAGCATTTTACTACAAAATTAAAAATGGCCGATATGGAAAAATTGGATATCATTCGACTCTGCATGCAGACCACTTTTATGATTTTTGGGCACTCCGTTCTAGGGCTGGGCGGTATATCGAGTTTGTACGATATATCGATATATTTTTTAGAAATGATATGGAATGAGGCAATACCGTTTATATCGATATACAGTAGATTGATACGAGCATCTGAAAAATAGCGGAGTACGCAGAGTGAGCTGATGCAGGGAAAGTGCTTGATACAATTTGTCCTAAACATGACACATGCTTTATATTAAGGGCTTCAAAATAACTGGTAAGATATAGTTAACACGTATAGTTTAAAGCAGCGTGCCCTGTCAGATGCTCTGAGAGATAGGCTTGTGCTGACTGACAGATAAATACTTGCGGTGTTTAATGCGTTTGAAATGTGGTGCTTTCTTCAGTGCATAACTTACATTTCACAGGTATATTCTCCATCTGTAAATGTTACAAAGTCATGCAAATATGTCCATTTTGCTGTCAGGAGAGGAAGAGCCTTCTGCAAGTGAATCTCCGCTAAAACTCAGGCTTCCGTGAATGAGCGCCGCCACGCGCATGCGCGCCAAACAGACGGAGCGCAATAGAATAAGAACGCAATAATTCTGACTAAAATATACATGTTTCTAAAATATTTGTTGTTGGACAATAAATGTGCCATATGTAGAATTTTAAACCTACAAGTATATTTGTATGAAAGTGACCATTATAATGGGGTAATCAAATGTAGGCTAATATGCTTTTGTTTTTATTTTCATTTTTAGTTTAGTGAATCAATTTTGTTTTTAGATTGTAATGTTACAATGTTAGAATGTAATGTGATGTGATTTTAACCCAGTTTTTGCACATAATATATTGCATAGACTACATTACATTCACTGTATTTGTTTATAGCCTTCAATATCAACATTGTTTTTAGGACATCATTGGGCAGGATGTGAAATAAAATTATTATTCAAATAAATACAGATTTTTTTTTTTTAATCTAAATAGAAAAACGTAGAAAATACTTGTATCGCCATTAAAGCCTTAAGGGCGTGGCCACTTGAGTGACAGGTGGATTGCCACCATGGTCGAGCTAGGTGGGCGTGGTTTCAGCAACCAGTCACCTCAGCTCCACCCACGTCCCGCCTCTTTGCCCATTTTCAGTTATCCGGGAGTGACGCTCTGCCAAGATCGCAACGACCGACTTTAGGCTTCAAAACTGCTCTTCAGAAACCTACGGGTGATGTCGCGGACAATACATCCATATTTTTTTACAGTCTATGGGCAAAACGCAACATGTAGCCTCAGGTCATGCTTGTGATGACGTACCAAGTTTGGTCTGAACACGCGAAAGCGTTGCGGGAATATAGCCTCCCATCCAATTTGGCGTGCTCTTCGCCAAATTCGTTTGCATGTTATTCGAGAACGGTTGGGTTTATCAAAAACCTTTTGATAACTTTTTGCCAGCATGTTCTGAAGATGATCTCGAACGAACGAAGAAATGAATGAATGAAACGAATGAAGAAAATCGGATGAACTGTCTAGGAGTTCGGAAAAAGTACGGGGTTTTTTGGGCTGGAAAATTTTCATGACGGAAAATGACGTCATAGGGTGCAATCGAATTTTGCTTCTGGTCCTTATGGTTCAAAAGTTATTAGCATAAATGTAAGTGAAACTTTGGACAGTTGGTGGCGCTAGAGGGATTGAGTTAGAGACTCCAAATTTTCTATGGTGAATGTTTGGACTGTCCTCTATCAGTGTGCCAAATTTCACAACTTTTTACCTTAAGGTTCTATGGGCTGCCATAGACTTCCAGACAGAAGAAGAAGAAGAAAACTAACGGATACAATAAGTTCCACTGCACCTTCGGTACTTGGCCCCTAATAATTTTGCCAGTCATGCCATTTTCAACTGTTTTTAAACTTCTACAGTGTTCATTGCATCTTCATTGATCTGACAAATGTATGGCATTGTAAGCATCCTCTGATAAATATTTTAGTACAAAAGTAACAACTTTCTAACCACTTTGCTTAAAACCTTCATCTTCTGGTCAGATGCGGGAATTCATTCGGCACAAACCTCACCATGCATTATGGGTATTCTCAAGCCATTGAGTGTACATCGATTGTACACTCGTTATTGCAGTGCCTTATGGGATTGAATGAGTGCACTCGATAACGTCCACTATACGCAAACTACAGGAAGCAGCAAGTGTCTGATTTCACGTCTTCAACTGCAAGCAGCAAATCTCACCGATCGGTGGCCGAAGTCAAACACACCTAATGTCTCAGTGTTTTTGTCCATGCAATGAAAGTCAGTGGGGTCCAGTTTTGTTTTAGATCCAATTGACTTTCATTGCATGAACAAAAACAGTTGAAAAATTCCCAAAATATCTTCATTTGTAGAAGAAAAAAGTCATACAGGTTTGGAACGACATAAAGGTAAGTTAAATCATTTGACAAGAAACCACAGCGCGATCTTTGTAAGGCATCTTTACACAACTGAGTTAAGGCTGCATAAAAGCAGGACTAGATAATCCTGCTCTGGCCCTCAGCCTCTAGTATCAAAGTATACACTCTTAAGGTTCAGTAGACCTTAATCTGGGTAGCGCCATATTTAAAGTTTGACAGGAATAAACAAAGCTGAGGAATAGAAATAGAGTGCGTTCAATGGATTGTAGTGTTATTAAACAACATTCCTTGTTCAACTGATGAAATGTCTTTCCAAAAAAAAAAGACAAAGACTATAAAACAGTTTTGAAAGTTGTTGAAATGACGTGATCTAGGATATCTTTATACAGTGTGTGCCATTGTAAAGACTGTAACGGTGCATCTCAATCAGCCTTTTTAAGGGCTGTCTCAATAGCAAAATCCTTCCAGTGCACTGAAACAAAGTCCCATAATGCACAGTGAAAACCAAGCGGCAACCTCCACGTACAACACTACGTCCATATTTTTTTACAGTCTATGGTGAAAACCAGGTAGATTTAATAGAGGCTGTATCTGTAATCGCGTACTTCCCTACTATATAGTAGGCGAAAAACAGTGTGTGACAAAAGAAGTGTCTGTCTGAATTCTCAATACTCATAAAAGAGTAGTAGACAAAAAGTCCCCGGATGACCTACTACTTCTGGCGACAGTCCGAAGTGTGCATATGATGGACACTTTACTATCCCATGAGGCCACGGGAGAGGATTTGTGAATGGCAGTGAAGCAATGCAACTGATGCTGGTAAGTCACATGATAATGACAACTTGGCGAATGTAGTACGTCCAGATTACATTCATACTACACACACTCATACTATATAGAACTTTGTTTTTTTGAACAAAGATCTACTTTTAAATTTGTCAGTGTGCCGAGATCTACCCTGGCTGAATTCAGATTAGCGTACTAGCATACTACTATTGCTATTCCTGCTATATATTTATATGAAATAGTATGAGTAGTATGTTAATATGCAATTTCGAATTCAGCCCCTAATTTCGTCGCTGTCAATAACGTTCAGTTATAAGTCACTTATAAGTAATTAGTTAATGATGAACTAATCATTTACAAAACATGACTATACATTCATAACTGATTAATAAGTGGCATGCTAACAATTTATAAATGTTTTGTTAATTCAGTCATAAGTAATTTATAAATTATTAGTTGATGAGCTAATCATTTACGAAACATGACTATATTTTTATAACTTATTAATAAGTGGTATGCTAACAATTTACAAATGTGCTGTAAATTACCTTAAATTGCGTGCACCTGAGACCCGCAGTGACGGATTGATTGACAGCTGTCAGACTCGCAAAGATGGAGAGTGACTGGAGTGACGCCAGTAGCTTTGCAACAGAGCGGTCATTCGAAGTAGAGGACTTTTCTCCCCCATCTTCACCTGAAGTGGAGGAGGATGAATTGTCTGTGGACACAGGGCCAGAGCTGGCTCAAACTGCGGTCTTAACTCCCGATGCTGACGATGCTAGCGAAGCAGCAGCGCAAGAGAGAAGGGGACAACTAACCTAATCTATGAACAGTCAAATCCTTATACTGAATGCCACTAAAATAGATCAGATACATGCGATGTATTTATTCAAATTAACTGAATCAATAGGCAGCGCGGGACCAATAAGTTAGCCTATTAGCCTAATAGCCTATTATAAACAGATTTCCTCAAATAAAAGTTAGACTATATACGCCAGCACGTTACAGTATTGTTGTTCGTTACCAGGGCAACCACTTGCGTGTCAAGGTTTGAGAGCGCGTCTCATGTATGAAAACTATCTGTACACATGACGGCGTACTGACAACTGCATTATTTAACCGTATTTTCTTCATTATAATGTTGATAGCAAGTGTCAAGTAAGTTTCATTCATAATGTTTCTACTTCATGTAACATGAGAGTTCATACTGGAGTGAAGCCGTTCTCATGTGATCAATGCGGGAAAACATTTCTTAGGGCGTGGGTAGTGAGCCGTTGGAAGAGCCAACATACGTCACAATGGCAAACGTCCAATAAGAAAATTCAACTGCAGTAGCCACCGTTCAACCTTAAGAGGGCAGCACTCAGACGTTTTTACACCATATATTGTAGAATTAAAACACTTTATACCCAAATGTCAAAACATTTACTCGAATAAATGAACAGCACTAATAAAGCCCCAGTCTTGCAGATCATTAACTAAAAAAAGTTGTTTTAGGGTTTAGTTACCCTTTAATTTTGAACAAATGATGAACAAACCATTAGTAAATGATCAGTAATTTATTGATTTATCTTTAAGTTGTAAGCGGAAACATGCAGGATGCTAATTTTTAAGAAGAGTAGCCTAATGCTGCGTTCCAGGCAGGTTTTTGAGCCCGTAAGTTACGACTTCAAACCACGACTCACGACTTTGTAGCTTTCCAGGCAAAGTCACGCCAAACTGCCTGAATGCGAAGAATTGTGGGACCATACAGGGTTTATGCTCATTTACACATTTCTATCGTCAAAGGTGCTTACTCCTTGCTTATTTGAGGGAATTAGAGGAGAAAAAAATGGCGCATAAGGCAAGAGAAGGTGTTATACCTTTTATTTTACGTTATTTGTATATTTGGAAATGTATTTGGTATTAATTTATTCTTGCACGCAATGGACTGAAAACTAGCTAACGCTAGAAAAGCTGCTGATAATGCATAACATTTGCGGATAAATAACTTTAGAGCAATACATTATTTTAATAAACGATTTGGTTTTTAATGTACGACTTTCATAAACACCGCATCCGTAGGGGCTGCCATTGTTGTTTCGCGGGCGTCAGTGTGACGTCAGACCGCGTAACTGGGAGTACATCGATCTAGTACGAGTTCACGGGTGGGAAGTCACGGGTTTGACTGCCGTTCCAGTGCACTTTCACGGGTAGAAGGTTGGAAAAACACGGGTTACAGGTTGCCTGGAACGCGGCATAATTTCTTTGTTTTCAAGAGGATAATCATTTATAAATGACTTATAACTGAATTAACAAAACATTCATAAAATGTTAGCATATTACTTATTTATGAATGTATAGTCATGTTTTGTAAATGATTAGTTCATCATTAACTAATAATTTATAAGTGACTTATAACTGAACGTTTGTTGTGTTACCATTTTTTTTATAAAGCAATGCTATTGGTCACTCTTTACGGCTGTCAGTGGATTTTACAAATATTTAACAACCAATGAAAAGCATTAAAAGAGCTTGTGTTAAATCTCGTTACTCCATTAGACTGCCAATCAAATCCTCACAGCTCATAGCCCCGCCCCTCCTCCGGCACACACAGCGCAGAGCTCAACCTAATCAGTGGTGATCTTGTAAGGGTAAATAAATAACTGTTTTTTTTAAAATAAGTACAGCGTTTTCTTTACTCAAGAAATACTATGTCTATAAAGGTTAATATTGTATGTATTTGAGGTCTGAGAAGTGGGAACAGTGATGAGAGAGAAAGGACAAACCAGAGTGCAATTTACTTTCGCGATCGACCGGTTGGGCACTTTTTCCCCCCCGGGTTTTTATTTTTTTTATTTATTTATTTTTTTATTATAGAACTTGTAAACAACAGTACAAAAAAGGCACCAAATACAGAGGCTCCAACGATAAAAAAATAAATCAATAAAAAACAACAACAACAAAGACATTCACAAGACGCCAAATACAGATTCATAGTATGGTTGGGCACTCTTGAACATACTCTTTTAGCTGTCATGATGTAATTACTTATTCAAAATAAGTACCTACTCAAGAGAGTATGTGATTTCGGACGATGATCTGAATCAGGTCTGTTAGCTGTATAGAACATGAGGGTTCTTGACTCAATTTTAAAGAACACATTATAAGGTTATAAGGAGAAATGTCTTAAATGATTGCATAATACTTTCATTTTAAAAGGTTATTTAAGTTTCTCTTTCTAGTGATAAAGTATGTTTATGATCTGTTTAATTCATACAATTTTAAATGAATTGGAATTAATTCAAACTAAATCCATGAAGAGAACTCCTAGGTTATGAAGCGTCTGACAAAACTGGTGACTATATGGCTATCAAGCAAGATTTTAAGTGAATTTAGGTTTCATATAATGCTGTGATCGACCTTTATTCTTGAGCCAGCTATTGTATCTTTAATTTTGGATACATCTGCATGAAAAATGTTAACTAGGCCCATCACTTATAGAAGTATATTTTTCTAGTGATTGCTGCATAACAGACAATAAACTCAAATAAGATTTAGTATGTGTGTTACTGGATTGGTAGCATGAACAATAAAGTTTTTACTTGTTTAAAAAAACATGCAAATGAATCAAAGCAGAAAGCACTTTTGCAGTGTTTGACAGCCCTTGCCGTTTTGCTCCTCCCGTCAGTGCTGGAGTGAGAGCTTCACTGAACGAGTGCAATGGGCAGCTCGAAAGGTTCAGCTTCACAAGGGACTGAAGGATGTTTTACGAAGACTTTCTAATAAGAGCAAAGGTTTTTAAAAGAGGTAAGCTAATATTACATGTTTTTTTTTTTTAAGTTTGGGAAATACTGTAAAAAAGAGCACTGTTTAAGAAATTGTAGACTTTTCTGTATGATGTACTTAGTCATTTGACTGTTTAACGTGCAAAGATGTTACAGTGTAATAACACAAATACCACTACTAACTATAGGGTTAGGGTATCATTTAGGGGTAACACGAGTGCCCTTGTTTACGTTACATGTAATTACTCTAGAAATAACAGAAAATTATGCATAATTACAAGCAACTAACCCTATAGTAAGTACATGTTATTAACTAATATAAATCAGTTCTTAACTAGAGCTACTACACTGTAATAAGGACACCTTAACATGAAGTGTAACTGGTTTAGGGTTAGTTGTTTATTTTACATGTAAAATAAAGTGCTACCGAAATGACTTTGTCTAATCAGTCTTTTTTAAATATATCTAAAAATCTTTAGATATAAATTTACTTGAAATATGAAGATATTAAGACTTGTTTTTATATCATGTAGCTTTAATACGAGTGTATTTTTTTCTTACTACACTGGCAGATTTTTTGTCACTTGTTTTAAGTATAAATTTTTGCTGTGTATTATCTTTGTTTAACTGGTAAATGATAGTATATAATCTTTTTGATCGTACTCATTAGTTATCATGATGATATGGGAGTGTAGAAAGACCTTTATGTAAAAGGTACATATGACCTCACTGTGCACATGTTTGCTCAGAACATTGATATTGGAAGACTTAATGTGTGCCATTGAAATGTACACTAGTACACTATGAACACCAAGTTAAGTGAACATGGCAATTTAAGTACACTATATGAACACCAAGTTAAGTGAACTTGGCAATTTAAGTACACTATATGAACACCAAACTAAGTGAACTTGGCAATTTAAGTACACTATATGAACACCAAACTAAGTGAACTTGGCAATTTAAGTACACTATATGAACACCAAGTTAAGTGAACTTGGCAATTTAAGTAGAGTCTACATGAGCGCCAAGTTAAGTGAACTTGGCAATTTAAGTACACTATATGAACACCAAACTAAGTGAACTTGGCAATTTAAGTACACTATATGAACACCAAACTAAGTGAACTTGGCAATTTAAGTACACTATATGAACACCAAGTTAAGTGAACTTGGCAATTTAAGTAGAGTCTACATGAGCGCCAAGTTAAGTGAACGTGGCAATTTAAGTACACTATATGAACACCAAACTAAGTGAACTTGGCAATTTAAGTACACTATATGCACACCAAACTAAGTGAACTTGGCAATTTAAGTACACTATATGCACACCAAACTAAGTGCAATTTAAGTAGAGTCTACATGAGCGCCAAGTTAAGTGAACTTGGCAATTTAAGTACACTATATGAACACCTAACCTGCGTCCGAAATCGAATACTTCTCTACTATATAGTATCCGAAAAACAGTACGCTAACAGACTAGTATGTCCGAATTCATAGTATTCGAAAAACAGTAGGCGAAAAGTCCCCGGATGACCTACTACTTCCGGCAAGATTCTGAAGTGTGCATTCGATGGACACTTTACTATCCCATAAGGCCACGGGAGAGGATTTATGAATGGAGGTGAAGGGACACAACTGACGCTGGTAGGTCACATGATAATGACAACATGGCGGATATAGTAAGTCCGGATTACATTCATACTACACGCATTCATACTATATAGTACACGATTTCGGACGCAACTCAAGTTAAGTGAACTTAGCAATTTAAGTACAGTTTACATGAACACCAAGTTAAATGAACGTAAGTCTTTCAATGCACTATATGAACAGCAAGTTACGTGAACTTAAGTCTAAGTGCACTATATGAACACCAAGTTAAGTGAACTTAAGTCTTTAAGTGCACTATATGAACACCAAGTTAAGTGAACTTAAGTCTAAGTGCACTATATGAACACCAAGTTAAGTGAATGTAATTCTTTAAGTACACTATATGAACATCATGTTAAGTGAACTTAAGTCTTTAAGTGCACTATATGAACACCAAGTTAAGTGAACTTAAGCCTTTAAAAGCACTATATGAACACCAAGTTAAGTGAACTTAGCAATTTAAGTACAGTTTACATGAACACCAAGTTAAGTGAACTTAAGTCTTTAAGTGCACTATATGAACACCAAGTTATGTGAACTTAAGCCTTTAAGTGCACTATATGAACACCAAGTTAAATGAACTTAGCAATTTAAGTAGAGTCCATATGAGCACCAAGTTAAGTGAACTTAAGTAAAGTCTACATGTTATCATTTCAATGCATGCCATTCAATGCAATGCAATTGAACTAAAAACCATGTTAATGTAAATAAAACAAAAACCTGTGAGGTAATCTGTGTAACTGTGATATGTTTTATATTATATGCAAATAGCATAATGAAGATGAACACATTTATTCAGAAAATGAACCGGAATGTGTTTTTATGTTTCAGGTTATTACTAGCATGGTGACGCATCTAATGGCAGAAAGTAACAGGACAAATGAGGTTGCAGAACTCATCTTGTGCAATAATGAAGCAAAGATTTATGATTGCAATCAATCAGATCCCATGAGACCCCAGAGTCCAATGCCTCTGACGGACGCCTGGCTGGTCCCAGTATTTTTCACCCTTATTATGCTTGTAGGCTTGGTGGGAAACTTATTGGTCATCTATGTCGTCGTCAAAAACCAGCAGATGAAAACGGTTACAAACCTCTACATAAGTATGAAAGATTTGTTTTTCAGAACATCATGTAAAGTGCTGATCACATTGTTTTAATGAACAATCTTTTTCTCTTCAGTTAATCTTGCCACCACAGATATACTTTTCCTGGTTTGTTGTGTTCCTTTCACTGCCACTTTATACACTCTTCCTAGCTGGATATTTGGGGACTTCATGTGTCGGCTGGTCAATTATCTGCAACAGGTGAGAGCATTTTTACTCTGTATAATTTTTGTAGGAGAGAGGAAAAATGACATGCATGAAATGCCATATTGTAAATAAAGACCAATAAGATGATTCATTACAACATCTTATTTGGGTAGAAATCTGGGCAAAAGTCATGTAATTCAGCCTTAAAGGGATAGTTCATAATAATTATTATTATGTTTATCTTCAGAACACAAATGAAGATCTTTTTGATGAAATTATCACTTAACGCACGTTACGCATCACGTTTGAGCTTCTCAAGAACCAATGAGGTTCATTCTCACGTTACGCATCACGTTTGAGCTTCTCAAGAACCAATGAGGTTCATTCTCGTGTTACGCAGCACGTTTGAGCTTCTCAAGAACCAATGAGGTTCATTCTCGTGTTACGCATCACGTTTGAGCTTCAGCAAGAACCAATGAGGTTCATTCTCGTGTTACGCATCACGTTTGAGCTTCAGCAAGAACCAATGAGGTTCATTCTCGTGTTACGCATCACGTTTGAGCTTCTCAAGAACCAATGAGGTTCATTCTCGTGTTACGCATCACGTTTGAGCTTCTCAAGAACCAATGAGGTTCATTCTCGTGTTACGTAGCACATTTGAGCTTCAACAAGAACCAATGAGGTTCATTCTCGTTACGCAGCACGTTTGAGCTTCTCAAGAACCAATGAGGTTCATTCTCGTGTTACGCAGCACATTTGAGCTTCAAAAAGAACCAATGAGGTTCATTCTCGTGTTACGCACCACATTTGAGCTTCAAAAAGAACCAATGAGGTTCATTCTTGTGTTACGCAGCACATTTGAGCTTCAACAAGAACCAATGAGGTTCATTCTCGTGTTACGCAGCACATTTGAGCTTCAACAAGAACCAATGAGGTTCATTCTTGTGTTACGCATCACGTTTGAGCTTCTCAAGAACCAATGAGGTTCATTCTCGTGTTACGCAGCAGGTTTGAGCTTCTCAAGAACCAATGAGGTTCATTCTCGTGTTACGCAGCACGTTTGAGCTTCTCAAGAACCAGTGAGGTTCATTCTCATGTTATGCAGCACGTTTGAGCTTCTCAAGAACCAATGAGGTTCATTCTCGTGTTACGTAGCACATTTGAGCTTCAGCAAGAACCAATGAGGTTCATTCTCGTGTTACGCATCACGTTTGAGCTTCTCAAGAACCAATGAGGTTCATTCTCGTGTTACGCATCACGTTTGAGCTTCTCAAGAACCAATGAGGTTCATTCTCGTGTTACGTAGCACATTTGAGCTTCAACAAGAACCAATGAGGTTCATTCTCGTTACGCAGCACGTTTGAGCTTCTCAAGAACCAATGAGGTTCATTCTCGTGTTACGCAGCACATTTGAGCTTCTCAAGAACCAATGAGGTTCATTCTCGTGTTACGCAGCACATTTGAGCTTCAAAAAGAACCAATGAGGTTCATTCTTGTGTTACGCAGCACATTTGAGCTTCAACAAGAACCAATGAGGTTCATTCTCGTGTTACGCAGCACATTTGAGCTTCAACAAGAACCAATGAGGTTCATTCTTGTGTTACGCATCACGTTTGAGCTTCTCAAGAACCAATGAGGTTCATTCTCGTGTTACGCAGCAGGTTTGAGCTTCTCAAGAACCAATGAGGTTCATTCTCGTGTTACGCAGCACGTTTGAGCTTCTCAAGAACCAGTGAGGTTCATTCTCATGTTATGCAGCACGTTTGAGCTTCTCAAGAACCAATGAGGTTCATTCTCGTGTTACGTAGCACATTTGAGCTTCAACAAGAACCAATGAGGTTCATTCTCGTGTTACGCAGCACGTTTGAGCTTCTCAAGAACCAATGAGGTTCATTCTCCTGTTACGCAGCACATTTGAGCTTCTCAAGAACCAATGAGGTTCATTCTCGTGTTACGCAGCACATTTGAGCTTCTCAAGAACCAATGAGGTTCATTCTCGTGTTACGCAGCACATTTGAGCTTCAAAAAGAACCAATGAGGTTCATTCTTGTGTTACGCAGCACATTTGAGCTTCAACAAGAACCAATGAGGTTCATTCTCGTGTTACGCAGCACATTTGAGCTTCAACAAGAACCAATGAGGTTCATTCTTGTGTTACGCATCACGTTTGAGCTTCTCAAGAACCAATGAGGTTCATTCTCGTGTTACGCAGCACGTTTGAGCTTCTCAAGAACCAATGAGGTTCATTCTCGTGTTACGCATCACGTTTGAGCTTCTCAAGAACCAATGAGGTTCATTCTCGTGTTACGCAGCACGTTTGGGCTTCAGCAAGAACCAATGAGGTTCATTCTCGTGTTACGCAGCACGTTTGAGCTTCAGCAAGAACCAGTGAGGTTCATTCTCATGTTATGCAGCACGTTTGAGCTTCTCAAGAACCAATGAGGTTCATTCTCGTGTTACACAGCACGTTTGAGCTTCCTCAAGAACCAGTGAGGTTCATTCTCGTGTTACGCAGCACAAGGTTTGTTCTCGTGCGTCAAGCAGGTTTGGTTGAAGTTTGGTTCATGTTCGCTTATCAGTGTTTATATGTGAATAAAAGCCTAAATTCAATCTGTTCATCTTATAAAACGATCAATTCTCTTCAGATAATTTGGACTAAACCGCTCAATTCATGGATTAGTTTTACGATCTCTTTATGAACTTTTTGAAGCGTCAAAGGGGTAGTTGCGTAGCTGTCAATGGAGGGACAGAAATCGCTCAGATTTCATTAAAAAGATCTTCATTTGTGTTCTAAAGATGAATGAAAGTCTTACAGGTTTGGAACGACATGAGGGTGAGGAATTAATGACAGAATTTAAATTTTTGGTTGAACTATCCCTTTAATTCGAAATGGAAGTTTTAAAAAAAGGCATTTATAACTGAATAGGATGAATGGCCACAAAACTGTTATATTCTATACCTGCAGTATGCTGAATGTGGAATCTAGTTTTGTCCTTTAAGCAGTGTCTTTGAATGAACTCACAGGTAACTGCACAGGCAACATGCATCACTTTGTCTGCAATGAGTGTCGATCGATTTTATGTGACCGTCTACCCACTCCAGTCTCTCCATCATCGCACACCACAGATGGCTCTGACTGTATGCACCACTATTTGGATATGTATGAAAATCATTCCAATCAGTTTAAGCACAATTCCAATTTTAATCTCTTCTGAAATTTCTTTTGACAGCTGCTCATCTTATTGTAGTTATACACTCTTAAAAATAAAGGAGGTTTTCACAGAGGTGCCATAAAGAACCATTTTTCGTTTCCATCGATTCCAATTAAGAACCTTTATTTTTAAGAGTCTATGCTAAAGTTACTAGCAGGAATAGTACATTATTGTAATTTCTTGGAGTTCATGATTACTTTTGTACTGCACCCGTTTGGGTTATTTGGGTTTGAATGGCTTTTATTTTCATACTTTTTATTGGCTGTGGTAAAATAAATGATTATATTTATATCTTTTCACTCAGGTTCTCTGCTGCTTTCAGTGCCGATCGCGTTGTATCAGCATACAGAATCTTCGTTCTGGTTTGGTCCACAGACGTATTGCACCGAGACCTTTCCCTCTCTCATTCATAAGAGGGCTTACATCCTTTACTCCTTCTTGGCTGTTTACCTGCTGCCTCTGATCACCATCTGCATGTGTTATACTTTCATGCTCAAACGCATGGGCCAAGCCACGGTGGAACCTGTTCATGGCTGTAACCAGGTACAGGTGTTATTGGCAATTTAAGTACAGTTGACATTGACACCAAGTTAAGTGAACTTAATTCTTTAAGTACAGTATATGAACAACAAGTTAGGTGAACGTAGCAATTTAAGTACACTATATGTTAAGTGAACTTTATTCTTTAAGTACACTATATGAACACCAAGTTAAGTGAACTTAAGTAAAGTCTACATGAGCACATAGTTAAGTGAACTTAATTCTGTAAGTACTATACGAAAACCAAGTTTAGTGAACCTAGCAATTTTAGTACACTATATGAACTCCAATTTAAGTAAATTTCACAATTTAAGTAGTCTACATGAGCACCAAGCTAAGTGAACCTAATTTTTTAAGAACACTATATGAACACCAATTTAAGTGAACTTTGCAATTTTAGTACACTATATGAACACTAAGTTAAGTGAACTTGGCAATTTAAGAACAGTTAAGGCACTGATATATTAGCAATTTAATTACACTATATGAACACCAATTTATGTAAACTTCGAAATTTAAGTAGTCTACATGAGTACCAAGCTAAGTGAACCTAATTCTGTAAGTACACTATGTGAATACCAAGTAAAGTGAACTTAGCAATTTATGTAGTCTATATGAGCACCAAGTGAACTTAATTCTGTAAGTACACTATATGAAGACCAAATTAAGTGAACTTAGCCATTTATGTAGTCTACGTGAGCACCACGTTAAGTGAACTTATGTAGAGTCTACATGATCAACAAGTTAAGTGAACTTAACTCTTTAAGTACATTATTTGAACACCAGGTTAAGTTAACTTAATTATTTAAGTAGAGTCTACATGAGCACCAAGTTAAGTGAACTTAATTCTGTAAGTACACTATGGCCCAGTTTCACAGACAGGGCTTAGATTAAGCCAGGATTAGGCCTTAGTTCAATTAGGACATTTAAGTAACATTTATAAACGTTCCTTAGAAAAAAACATTACTGGTGTGCACCTTGAGACAAAACAGTGGCACTAACTTTAACTTATTTTAAGATATGTCAGTGCAAGTTGCTTTCAGTTAAAACAGCTCAAACATGCATTTTAGTCTAGGACTAGCTTAAGCCTTGTCTGTGAAACCGGGGGTATATGAACACCAAGTTAAGTGAATTTAGCAATTTAAGTAGAGTCTACATGAGCACCAAGTGAACCTAATTCTGTAAGTGCACTATATGAACACCAAATTAAGTGAATTTAGCAATTTATGTAGTCTACATGAGCACCAAGCTAAGTGAACTTAATTCTGTAAGTACACTATATGAACACCAAATTAAGTGAATTTAGCAATTTACGTAGTCTACGTGAGCACTACGTTAAGTGAACTTATGTAGAGTCTACATGAGCACCACTTTAAGTGAACTTAATTCTCTAAGTACACTATATGAACACCAGGTAAAGTGAACTTAACCTAACCCATTACACAGTTAAATTGGGGGAACAAGTTTACTCCATCAATTGAATGCAGTCAACTGATTAGGTTTTCGGTATAGAAGAAAATGTTATATATAAGCCATAATGAAGCCTAATTTGTCTGAGGGTGCTCTTTGCTTTCCAGCTGCAGACACCAGCAGAACGGGTTGAAGCCGTGCGAACAAGAGTGTCCAGAATGGTGGTTGTAATGGTGCTGCTGTTTATAGTCTGCTGGGGTCCAATTCAGATCCTGATTCTCTTACAAGCATTCTGTTCTGAAGATGTCAGTCACAGTTATACACTCTACAAGCTAAAGATCTGGGCTCATTGCATGTCCTATTCCAATTCCTCCATAAATCCCGTGATCTATGCCTTCATGGGAGCCAACTTTAGAAAGGCCTTCAGAAGTGTGTTCCCTCTGATCTTCAAAAGGAACGCAAGAACCACCGAGCCGCTCCCCACATATAACAGGGAGATGAACTTTCTTTCATCCTGACCTCAAAGGATGTTTTGGACAGGTTATGCATAATTATACCCTTTAAGGACACAATCAATAGCACTTGATGAAGATGCCCTCCGACCAATCTTATGCGACTGAAAGGTAAAAGGGCCAAAATTATGTGATTAGTAGCACAAGAGTACTTATTACAGAATATACTTTAAAAGAATATACTTAAGTGCGAACTGAATGTAATGTTTTCAGACACTTAATTGCATGTTAATTGCAATTAAATGAAAATGTATTAGTTCAAATGTATATTAAATGCAAATAGCTGAAATTAGAGCGCTTTTTTACTTTATATGTAATTTCATAACTTATGTTAGAAATATGGTTAAAGTGTATTGCTGAATGTACTGACAAAACAATTACAGTATGGTAAAGTAAAATATACTTCAGTGTTATTGTATTGAAACTTGTATGTCGTGTTTATATTTGTAATTACACATTTGTTATGATGAAGTTGAAATTTAGTACATTTAACATATATTAACTTTAAATGTACTTTACTATGTTAGTCAACACATCAAAATAAGTGTACTTTAAAGCACGACATATAATTATTAAAATATTTTACACCTATTACAAAGTGCACTTTTTGTAAGTTTGTTAAGAAACACTCTTATCTGAAAATGCAGTTTAAAAACCTTTTAAGATTTGAAGTACACTACACCAGCAAGTAAAAGCAAATCACACAAACCAACCCCAAATGCATATAAATCAATATATAGGCTTATATTGTATAAAACAATAAATACCATGTTGACATTTTTGATTCGACAGCAAGTGAACTAAAATATCACGATGGACTCAATCTGATCTGTTCCTAAAACGTTAAAGCTACACTATGTATTTTTTCGCCGCTAGGGGTCGCTAACCTCTTCAAAACAATAACAAAGGCGTAGATTGATGACGCAGTGAATGAGTGTGGAATCATGGAACTTGTAGTCATACCGATGGATCTAATAATGTTTATGGGGAAATAATGTTTATGGATGAGTGAATGCATTCATGTTTTTTAATATGACTGTGGTATGAAGCAGGGCATGATTACTAATAAGAGACAGATCAGCGGCACACGCGAGTCTCGGGGGATATAAAGGACATTTCATTCTACCGAACTACCTGCAAGTGCTGAATTACTACTCATACAGGTAAGTTTATTTGACGAATTAAAATTGTGAGGAAACGCAATGCTGTTTCACTTGGTCTACACTATCTAAACTGCATTTGAGTGTGTTGAAAGTTATAATGTTATTCTGTGTGTTTGTTTGTCGGCTGTATGAGACTAGTAAGCTACATCAACATTAGAACATCATACTGATGATATTCTAATATTTCATCGTGTTGAGCTACATAACATTGATTCGTTTTATGTACATTTGCTCACCTGTCTAATAAAGCACATGCAAGAACGGCATCTCTGTCAAGTCGAAGTTTGTTGCAAAGCTCTTGCCATCTCGAAAACGCCACGTCGATACTGGTCCTCTTTTGATTTCTCATTTTGTTCCAAAGTCTGCTTGCCATGGTCCATAATGTTTGAACGAAACTACAACAGCGTGCCGCTAGACGTTACGCAGTTGTCCACGTCTGTTGCGGAAACCGAGGGTAACGCGGATATGACGCCATCGACAGGCGACTCCCTCACACGTCCCGGTTCCTTGGTTAAAATCGCATTTTTATCACGATTTACAAATAGTTGGAAACATTTGGGATATTGTAAGTACTCAACCGAACAAAATATATAACACTAGCCTAGTGGTTTTTGGGTATTTTACTGCAAAAATCTTACATATTGCTAATGATGGGCAGACCGAGGCTTCGTGAAACACTGAAACAGTTGAAGCAAATGTGCCGTATTGCGTCGAAGCTTCGAATCAATCTGACACCCGTCTCCATGGCGACCCCTGCTGGTCAGAAGATTGTAAATGCAACAAAAACCCAGGCCAAACATGCATAAAAACACAATTTACAAATCTATTGCAATTTTTTTTATTGAAAGTAAAATCGTTCAAATGCAATTAACTAATAATCTAATAAAATTTAATATTAAGTGTCTATATGTTCTTTTATCAATTGTCAGGGCTTGTTTTGTTTGTTCTGTGGATGGCTCAGATAAACAGGCCAATACGAGACTATTAACTACTATTATTCCTTTTAATTATACTAATGTCTAATTAAAACTTCTACAAATGTGTAAAACTGATCAGAGATCAGGTAAAACCCACAGACACTTCAAATGGTTTTCAGTCACTCCTCATGATTCAGGGGTTCACAGAGATCATCGCCCCCTAGCGGTGAACCATTGACATTTCTAAGTGCTTCGAAACAGTGATGACGTAACGAAGCCTCGTTTACTAAAATCACGTGACTTTGGCAGTTTGATACACGCTCCGAACCAATTGATTCGAAACAAAAGATTCGTAAAGCTTCGAAGCAGTGTTTTGAAATTGCCATCACTACATATTACACGTTTAAGAGCATGTTTATCAACTAGGCCTATTTATGTTTTTAATGCTGTATCACCATTAATAAAGTTTGGTTTTCTTCCTGGTTGCAAATCATTGCTAGTGTATTAGGTGTATTCGAGCTGGTTGTTAAGGTCAGTATTGACAGATTTCTTTTCTTCAGAGGTTGTTTTGTTTTGCTGTTGAGTCTCAGGCCAGCGGTAGGTGTCGCTGTGCGCGCTCACTGTCCGAGGAGCCGCAGTGAGCAGAAGAAGAGCTCTTCAGACGAGATGACAGCAGCCGCGCGCAGGTGTGTGATCGTCTACTCACTCATATTTTACCACCCTTTTTGCAGTTATATCCCCCTTATAAGTGGGTTAGAGACAATCAAAGAGAACTCTTTTACAATGCAGTGTAAACTATCCATAACTACACTGACATGTCGGAGATTATAGATGATTAAAAATGCAATTCACATTTATTTGTATAGCGCTTTTCACAATACATATCGTTTCGAAGCAGCTTTACAGAAAATGCATGCGTCTACATTACAATTTAGAGTGATTTGTTATCAGAGGAGACTGTGTCCAAGTTATGGATTTCAGAGTAGCAGCCTACATATACAAATCACACAGTTAGCTAACAATATATTAATAAACAATGTAATAATTTAAGGCAGAAACAATGGGCTCATTGAAGTAAAGAATACACGTTGTTAACAATGATGACGATATATAGAAAATAAATTTAGCATTGGTGCATGTTGAAAAACTCCACATCAATGTACTGTGTATGAAAGCATTCATAAAAAAGAACATATCAAAATTCCTCTGAGTATATCTAGTGTCGAAAAGATAATTATTCTGTCTTGATAAAAACTCTGCAAATGTGAATGAGCCTTTGTTTCATCTGAACGTGTTTTTAGACTTTTCAAATCCACATCTGTCTGTCTGTCTGCCTATCCATCCATCCGTCTGTCCGTCAAGTCACCTTCATTTATATAGCGTTTTTGCAATACAGACTGTTACTGGAAAATAATGCATCAAAGATTGTTTTGGCTGTACAGCAGATCTAGAAGAAAGTCATTGTCCAGCTTAACTAAGTTTTTGATTGATTCATTTCCATTTTAAAAAATCATTAGTTATTAGCATAGGGGCCTCTTACACAACACCATTTTCAACTGAAAACTGGCCGTTCATTTACACGACAACAGTGTTTTGGGGGCCTGAGAACGCAAACTTTGAAAATGAGTTTTAAAAAACGATACCGTTATCATCTCCGTGTAAACTTCAAAAATGTGAATCTGTGAAAACGTTGACGGTATGCACATGCGTATTACGCGTTTAGTCTATAGGCATGCACGTTTGAATGCGTATGTGCGCGGACGCGCAGTCTTTCTTTACAAAGTGACATTGCCAATTACTTGTCTGGCATGCATAATACAGCATTTTTAGTCGTTCCCACGGATCCGTGTGAACTGGAATCATTTTGATAACGTTTTCATCTCTACAGAGAAAAAAACTTTTGACGTGTCGATGAGGCCTTCACAGGGGACAGTCTAGTTGACACAATCTCTGCTGAAAATCAGGGTTGTGATGTGGTCGTGTCTAGGTGCAGGTCCACCATCTGATCTGGATACGGACCGGATATGGCTGACTACGGTAAACCTCGGAATAAACAGAGAGACTAATATTTGCGTAGGTGCCATTCTTCTTACGATGTAACAAGTACATCTGGTGTTACAGGAAGTGTTCCCGGTGCCAAACCATTTAGTGCTTTGTAAGTAACTGGCAAGATTTTAAAATGTATGCGATGTTTAATAGGGAGCCAATGCAGTGTTTACAGAACCGGGCTAATATGGTCATTCTTCTTGGTTCTAGTAGGTACTCTAGCTGCTGCGTTTTGGACCAGCCGGAGTTTGTTTATTAAGCATGCGGGGCAACCACCCAGTAGAGCATTACAATAATCTAGCCTTGAGGTCTAGATCCAGTAAGATCCAGTAACACTAATAGAGAGATACAACCACGATCAGATGATAAGAGCAAATCATTTGTAACTCTAATGAGAGCAGTCTCAATACTATGATACGGTCTAAATCCTGACTGGAAAGCCTTGCAGATACCGTTTCTTTCTTAATAAGGAACATAGTTGTGAGGATACTGCCTTTTCTAGTATCTTTGACAGAAAAGGTAGATTTGAGATCGGTCTGTAATTGACTAATTCTGTAGGATCAAGTTGCGTTTTTTTTAATAAGCGGTTTAATAATAGCCAAAGTTAATATACCAAAGTTTTTGGTACATATCCTAATGACAAAGATGAATTAATTATATTAAGAAGAGGATCTATGACCTCTGGAAGCATCTCTTTCAGTAGCTAGAGTCTGTCTGTCTGTCAATCTTTTTCTTCAAGCTTTCAGGCAAGCCAACATAAAAGTTTATCTTGACAAAGTATAATTTTTTAGTTGTGATGTTTGCACTATTAATCCATGCACATTTGTTCCTAGTGTTCATACCATTTCAGGAAGAGGAGCGGGACTCGGCGGGTTTGCTCAGATTACAGACTGTTTGTACATCGGCAACGGCAAAACAGCAAACGACTTTCCGGTCATAAGCTCTCTCAACATTACATGTATTATTAACGCAACTCAGGACATAAGAAACTCAAACATTCCCACTATCGATTATATGCATGTGTCTGTCTCTGATGATCCTGAATCCAGACTCAATGAGCATTTTGACACCGTTGCTGATAAGATACAGCAGGTCACTGAAGAACATGGACGTGTCCTGGTTCACTGTAACGCAGGCGTCAGTCGCTCCGCGACGCTGTGTCTGGCGTACCTGATGAAGCACTGCCGTCTGACACTAGCGGAGGCGCACGCGCGGCTCAAAGCTCAGAGACCCATCGTCAGACCAAACAGCGGCTTCTGGAGGCAGCTGATCGAGTATGAGTGGAAATTACATGGAAAAAATACAGTCAGAATGATAAACTCGCCTATTGGACACATTCCAGATTTATATGAGAGAGAAACAAGGGGCTTGATTCCAATTTAGCAAATGAAATATTTGTGTTTCCTGTTATTTCATTCATATTTGAATGATTTTGAACATTTTGTAGAGCGTTTCGACTTGATAAGTTGTGTTGTTCTTTATAATGAAGTGTTTGTGATGTTATGCAATAAACAACCAGAAGATGGCAGAAGATTTCTTAGTTTGGCACATGTAGATTGAAATACAATGACTCCACAAAATATTTGTGTATTTAAACCACAAATTAATGTCATTGCATTGGAGAACAAAACATTAAGCCTAGTAGCATGTTTTAAAGTCACTATGAAATCAAAATGACATTTTTTATGGTATATTTCAGTATTTATTATAAATGATTTATCTGTGCACATCATTTTTTTTAAATTCATGTGCCCTCATAACTTCCCCTCCCTCTTGCAGCAACATCTCTTCTTTTCTCTGATGACGAGGGCGGGGCAACCTGTCAATCACATGAGATCAACCAATAGCAAACCTCAACCATCCAATCAATTCCCCACTGACAAAATCAAGCTCCGCCCTACATTTGTTCTTGTTTGAGAAGCGTTTCACTTGATATACATCACAATAGGGAAGAAAAGACTAGCACGAGTTCCGCTTCATGCCGAATTAAAGGAGAAATCGCACACTTCTCAAGCAAAACAGACCTGTAAGTTACACATCTGTGTGAACTGACTTCATACATACACTAAAAACCATCTTGGGACCAGATTATTAAAATCAATGCAAAAATGGCTCAGAAAAATGAAGTTAGTTTAGAGAAAGCTCTAGCAGCACTTGTTTGCAGATGACATCTGGTTCAGTATATTTGTTGGCCAGTGCAATAGCATTCAGACATTGCAATGTGGATTAAGTTTGAAAAGTTTTATCAAAGATTGCTGTGTTTACAGAGAATATTTTTGTACCAACAATAAAATTCTTTTGGAAGGCCTGAAAGGCAAATTCCTCACATGGAAAAATAAACAATAAGAAAATGTGGCCTGTCTACTTAAAGTATAATATTGCATTGAGAGTGAAAATGATGACAATATTAAAGTGATTCCTTCCTCCCAACAATGTTCAGTCAGTGATATGTGTGTAACTTAAGGGGTCAATTTTTTTATTTTAATATGTTCCTTGAGGTTCACTTATAATGTTAATAAAGTTTTTTTGCACACACACAAATAAATATATGTGACGATTATTTTCAACCCTCTTTCTGACCCTCTGGCTGCATCAGAAATCACTTCCCTATATTAGGCGAAAAACAGTATGTGACAAAAGTGTCCGAATTCACAGTCCTCATAGAATAGGCAAAAAGTTCCTAGATGACCTACTTCCGCGAGAGTCTGAAGTGTGCATGCAATGGACACTTTACTATCCCACGAGGCCACGGGAGAGGATCTGTGAATGGCAGTGAAGCGACGCAACTGACGCTGGTAGGTCACATGATAATGACAACATGGTGAATATAGTATATCCGAATTACATTCATACTACACACATTCATACTATAGAACATGCTTTTTAAGTGGTCGGGAAGTAATTACTTGTTTAAAATAAGTGCCTACTCAAGAGAGTATGTGATTTCGGACACAGCCTCTGTCTGAAATTACCCGTTTTTAATGCTGCCTTCACGTGCTATCGGAATTATCGTAAATACGAGGTAAAAATTGCACATGAACACCCTCTGATGTCGTGTTTACCACTGGGAAGTTCGGAAATAATTTTGATACCCAAATTCCCGAGATGGGCGTGCCATAAACTTTAAACATAGAACTACTGCTGTGTCAGGTATGATTTATTAGGTTTTTCCCCCAAACAGCTAGATCGTCTTATCTTGTCATTAATGTAGTGCATATTTACATATAGGAGTAATCATTTGAAGCGTACACAGCGAAAATAGCCTGCGTTTAACCAAAATTACAGAATCTGGCATCGTAAATATTTATATGGTTGTCAGTGCATGAAACTACATATAATTTTGGTTTTAATAAGATTTTCCCAATAAATAGGCAAGAATAAACCTGGTGTCCTCCATGATTCCTGTTTAGTCCGACAACAAAGCACTTGAGTGCAACAAGCTCGCAATCACGACTTCTGAAGTGGGAAGTAGGAAATTTCCGATAGCACGTGAAGGCAGCATAAGCATCACAGTAAACGGCCACTGTTATGATTGGCTAATGTCACTGCATAGGAAACCGTATCAATGCCCACTCGCTATTGCATGCGTGTAAGTATTTTGAAAACATTATCCATATAAAACCATCATTTACAAAATGTAAGACTTATCAAATTGTTTACTTACGGTTTGCGATGCTATCAGATTCAATGCAGTTGGCTACTTCTTTAATTCTTACTGGATTAAAGCTGCAGTCTGTGAATTTTGCCTCTTTGTCGCCCTCTCTGTTTGAAACCTGCAACTGCAGTTATTTGTGGAATTATCATCTTTACGTGGGTTGTGCATCGTCACGGCTCCTCAGCGCGGATGAATCTAATGTTTTGAGGAGTGTGTGTGGCTGTCTGTCACCGCACCGGTGTGGATACTGTACTTCGGAATCACAGATTCTATGTCTTGGAAGTACAACCAAAATAAGAGTTTTCACCGGAAAATGTCATCTGAACAAGTAAGTAACATGTCTGCCACTTTTGTTCTGACCAACTGAGAAAAAAAGCATTACAATAAATCGCGCTACCAACGGTGATTGAATCTAACGATCGCTTAGCTCATATCACATCAAGCCGTGCAAATTATTATTATTGTTATACTTTGTTCTCAAATTGTTAACAACATCAGCATTGCGTGACTACGTGTATTTAGTGTGTATCAGCGTTACCTGTAGATTTCAATTTCCGTACAGTCTAATATTTTGCTTTTGACTATGGGTGAATCTCCAGTTGTCACTGATGATTATCGTTTGGATCTTTCTGGATTACAATCCGCCATCAAAATGATACGTTTAATTATTCCGGCTGCTGTGAGAAAAGGCTATAAATGATCCACCACCTGCAGCATCCTCACATGCGATAGCCTACTAGCCGGACTCCTTCTTTATGTATACATCTTTAAATAATACATTTAATACATGAACAATAGTGTACATTAAACATTACCTTGGTTTTAGACAAGACAAATAAAAAATAAAAAAACAAAAAAAAACATGAGCCTGGGTTATTAACGTTATACATTTGATTTTTGTTGTTGCTTAACATTTTAGTGAGATATTTACTTGTGTCTCATGCAGCTTTGAACCCTGCCTTGTCTCAACTGGTTTTCTCTGGTTGAACTACATGCGCTTCACCATCTTATGCTACTGGCCGCATGCTGTAATCACATCACAATACTTTCCTCAAAGACAAGTGAATGAAGAACGTTTTGAAGTTAAGAAGTGCAACTGCAGTTTTTTTTATTTCCTTTGCCTCTGATATTTGCTTGTGTGGTGCCTCAGTTTGAAACATTTACGTATTTTTAAGTTTTGAAATATTACAAATGTCCTTTGCAATGGTGATCTACAACTATATATAACTAGATTGTGTGTATTTCCACCAGCATTTTTAGAGTCACGTGGTGTAACAAGTGGAAGTTCACACACACCCTGCTGGTGAATATTTGATATGTGGCAATAGTGTGACCGCAGCATGGAGATTGATTGCTTGTCTGAATTGTTTTTTTAAAAAAATTATGGTCACGTGACCTGGGCATTATACAAATATTCCACGTCTGACCTGGAAAGGGCAAACAGTCCAGCCTCTGAGGCTGTAAGGGGTTTTCCGTCTTCCTGAATTATTAATGTCCACTGTACTTTTCTATCGTCTTGTTTCCTGGACCAAAAAACACACACAGAACTGAAAGTTATTCTGTGAAAGTTATGAAACTGGTTGGCATTGTTTTAGGGTGCTTGCAGATAATTAATTATAAACATAAAATTTGATATGGAAGTCCATTTCTGCCACATAAGAAAAAAAATATGACATAAAAAGCCAAAATTATGAGATTGCAAAATCTAAATTATGACATAAAAGACTTTTATCTCATAATTATATAATTTCATATCCCAAAATATTAATATTTTTTCTTATGTGGCGGAAATAGGCTTCCATTCTTTAAAGTATAATTTACCTCAAAACAAGACGAGGTCTGTGCAATATATGTTTCGTTGCAAATCTTAGTTCTACCTGAAATGTGAGCACAATTATTGTTCAGAGCATCCAATAAACTTCATTTTGTTTTATTTGTTATATACGGCTCCTTTCAGCTTTTCAGAGATATGTGTATCGTGAGAGTCCAGCACACTTATTTCAGTGGAAACTGAAAAAGGAAGAGAGAAAAGGGGGTTTTATATTGCTATTTCATACAAACTGTCATCTGTTTTGGATTCTTAAAGTCACGATACTGACCCACTGCTCGAGGCCAAATAAAGCAGTTTAACCTTTAACCTTATTATTGATTTATTTTTAAAGAAGATATGCTAATGTCTGATATTCCAAACATGAACCCTGTTGATCCATTGAGCACATTTGGCTCAGTTATCTGGAAGGGGATGATGCATCAAATCACTCGGACAGACTAGACTGACTCTAAACAAACAAGAAGACTTGTGAGAGAAGCAACAGAGAGGCCAGCGAGCACTTTGAAAGAGCTCAAATGTGTAGCAGTTAATCAACCATATCAAGAACAACAGAAGTTATTACTCAGAGAAAAGAGTTAGTCAGTGGGACTGGATGTGTACATGTACACACGACTGTTCAGACGTTTGGGCTCGGTGAGGCTTTTGAATGTTTTTGAAGAAAAAAAAGTGTGTTCTGCTCACCAAGGCTGCATTTATTTGATCAAAAATACTGTGAAAAAGCCCATTTCAAACACACACTGTAAAAAGGATATGATCAATAAGTTACGACAACATTTGTTTTTACATTGCTTTAGCTCATCAAAATCAGTTAAGCGATTTTCAACTTTTTTTATAAGTTATACAAGATTCAACATGTTTTCAAGTCAGTTTAATGTAATTTAAGTTGAAATTACTTAAATATCCAAGTTGATTGAACTTAAAAATTTAGGGCAACTTTTTTTATAGTGCAAGAAAAATGACGTTATGACATAAAAAGTGGAAGTTATGACATGCTAAGTCATAATTATGACAAAATTCGAAATTATCACATACTTCATAATTTAAAAGTCATTATTATTAGGTAAAAAGTCGAAATGATGACAGTCAAAATTATGTAATGATTTAGACTTTTTATGTCATAATTATGATTTTTTTAAGTCATAATTTGACTTAGAATGTCATATTTCCGACTTATGCTATAACTTTGACTTAGTATGTCATACCCAGACAGTAACATAGTGTCGGCCCAGATCCGGGCCACATCTGGTACATGTGGATTCAACGCGCTCCAGATGTGGGCCGGATCTGGGCCGACACTATGTTACTGTCTGGGTAATTTCAAAATTTTGATTTTTTTAAATCATAATTTCCATTTAGTATGTCATTATTTCGACTTATGCTATAACTATATTATTTTAGATTTTTTTATGTCGTAATTTCGATTTATGCTAACTTTGACTTAGTATGTCATAATTTCGAGTTAAGTCGTAATTTTGACTTAGTATGTCATAATTTTAACTTTTTATCATATAATTATGATGTTTAAGTCATAATTTTGACTTTAAATAAAAAATAGTCTTTTTAAATCATGATTTCGGCTTAGTATGTCATAATTTAGACATTTTATATCGTAATTATGATTTACCAAAGCATGATTTTTTTATTGTCTTATGTGTCGGAAATGGGCTTCCATAAAGACTGTAATATTGTAAAATAGTATTACAATTTAAAATAACTGTTTTCTATTGTAATATATTGTACAACCCCATTTTCTGAAAAGTTGGGTCTTTTTGTAAAATGCATTAAAATCAAGAATCTGATTTGTTAATTCTCTTTAACATTTATTTAACTGGCAAAAGTACAAAGAAAAGATTTCAGTGTTTGAAAATACACCTGATACAAGACAACTGCTCAACAGTCCGTGGTCGTAGTTTTCATGATGGGCTGTACATGGTTATGTATATATATATATCCTATATCCGCCTCCACATCAGCGGTACCTTCACACACACGGGAGTCACCCATACCGTTTGCACTGATGCACCTCCATGCATGACAGATGTTTGCTTTTGCACCTGTCACTGTAATTAACACAGTCACATGTTTTCTCATGCAGTGCCATCTGAGGGGTCAAAGGTCACACACATTCAACAGAGGTTTCCTGCCTTGCCCTACACAGACTGAGATTTCTTAACCCCCTCAATCTTTCACAATATTATGTATGATAGATTCTTTGCAATCTTGCATTGAGAAATGTGATTTTTGAATTATTTGACAATTCTCTCATGATATTTGGCACAAAGTGATGAGCCATGACCTTTGCTTGTTAAGACTGAGATTTCTTTTTTGAGATACTTACCTATTACCAGTTCACCTGCTTATTGTGGACTGTTTCAAAACATTTTAACTTGAATATTCATAGTCTTTTCACTTAAATTTAGCCTATGTCCCAGCTTTGTTGGAGTGTGCAGCAGCCATCAAAATCAAAATGTGTTTATATTTACAAAATACAATTAATTTGGCCATTTTTTCTTTGTACTTTTGTCATCTAAACAAAGGTTCAAAAGAATTAACAAATATTCTTGTATAATAACACATATTCTTGATTTTATTGCATTTTTAAAAAATTCCCAATTTGTCTGGAATTGGGGTTGTAAAATGTAATTTATTCCTGTGATCAAAGCTGAATTTTCAGCATCATTACTCCAGTCTTCAGTGTCACATGATCCTTCAGAAATCATTCTGATATGATGATTTGATGCTTAAGAAACATTTCTGATTATTATCAATGCTGAAAACAGTTGTGCTGCTTCATATTTTTGTGGAAATGTTATTTTATAGGATTCTTTGATGAATAGAAATTTCAAAAGAACAGCATTTTATTTGAAATAGAATCTTTTGTAACATTATACATGTCTTTTATGTCACTTTTAATCAACTTAATGCATCCTTGCTGAATAAAAGTATTAATTTCTGTCAAAAAAAAACTTTTGAACTGTGCATGCACATGAAATTGAAAATCACAGACTGAAAGCTAACTATTGTGGCAGAGCATTGAACCATGTGCACCTTGTCATACAACTATAAGATTTTTCCAGTTTACTGTTTATATTTCTATACATTTGTTTGCATGAACGCTCAAATGAAATGAGCATGTTTGTTTGTGTGTTTTAATGGATAGGACAGTGCACAGAGAGAGAAATGCAGTGGAAGAAAGAGAGAGGAATCTGATGACGCAATCTGGACTCCATTGGAGCAGCATCATGTGTATTTAGGGTTATAACTTTTTGGCTGTTTTTCAAATAAAAGATTTCCTGTATCATAAATCGATGATCTTTTGCTTAAAAACAATGAAAAAGGTCCTAATTTCTCTAAGTTTAAAAATGGGAACAACCTTATAAGAAACATTACTGCTTATAGCACTTCCTAAAACTTTCTAGAACTGCTGAGAACTTTCTGGAACTTTCCAGAACAATCCAAATCTTGGTAAACATATTTATAAGAGAGAGAGAGAGCTTTATAAGCAAACAACTCAACTCAACAATATCAAAGACTTTATATATAGGAAGACGGTGCACTGATTACTTATGAATGGGAGAAAGTGCAACGCGCAAAATGGCGAATAAGCCCCTCCTTCTAAATGAAAGAGCCAATCGTTGATTAGTAAAGTCATCGCATCACTGCAGCTGCCTAGAAGCTCGGGTTGCTATAGAAACAGGCAGTGTTCTGAGGCGCGCATTTAGGATTGCGCATGCGCATTAGCTTTGTACAGTTTTTTGTCATGATTGGAGCGTTCACCCAAAAATGAAAATTAGCCCATGATTTACTCACCCTCAAGTCATCCTAGGTGTATATGACATTCTTCTTTCAGATGAATACAATCAGAGTTATATTAAAAATGTCCTGGCTCTTCCAAGCTTTATAATGGCAGTGAATTGTTGCTTCGTTTTTGAAGTCCATAAAAGTGCATCCATCCATTATAAAAGTGCTCCACACGGCTCCGGGGGGTTAATAAAGGCCTTCTGAAGCGAAGCGATGCGTTTGTGTAAGAAAAATATCCATATTTAAAACTTTATAAAGTAAATTATCTAGCTTCCACCAGATCGCCTTCCATATTCAACTTACGGAAAAAGTGTAGTGCCTCTCGCAGTTAAAAATGCTTACGCTACGTCTGATGACATTGCACACCAGTTACGTTTTTTTCCGATCTGGTGGAAGCTAGATATTTTACTTTATAAAGTTTTAAATATGGTTGTTTTTCATACACAAACGCATCGCTTCGCTTCAGAAGGCCTTTATTAACCCCCCGGAGCCGTGTGGAGCAGTTATATGATGGATAGATGCACTTTTATGGACTTCAAAAACGAAGCAACAATTCACTGCCATTATAAAGCTTGGAAGAGCCAGGACATTTTTTATATAACTCTGATTGTATTCGTCTGAAAGAAGAATGTCATATACACCTAGGATGACTTGAGGGGGAGTAAATCATGGGCTAATTTTCATTTTTGGGTGAACTAACCCTTTAATGAGACAGTTGTTGTCAGATTTCATTGGTGATTTCAAATGTGAAATTTAATCGTAAGCTTGGAGAACAGTTTTGGAGAATTTTATGTTTCCCCATTCGAAGAGATAGGAGCTGCACTTGCACGCCCAAGAGACGTTTCAAAGATGGCCGCCGAGTGAAATGACTTGTCTTCAAGGGACTTTGACAATATATAATGTCGCACAAGATAAGTGATACTACCTTACAGAAGAACAAGGCTATCTGGACCCATAATCTAGTGAGATTTCAGCAATCACATGGAAGAAGAGGAAGTGTGCCTTTAGAAGAATCTTCAGAAGAAAAGTGCAGAATGCCACTCCAAATGCAAATTATTGGACGGTACCAGTTTCTTGGAGCAGAAATCAAAGAAACAAGCAAATAGTGGAAACTTCCATAGAAGTCACAAAATTATGGAAGAATAAATTGAACTGGAAAATTTCTTCTAGTGAAAAAGAAATTGTTTGTTATATAGTTGTTCAAATTTTTTTCATCTGGGGTATTTTTAAAGGGGTCCTATTATGCCCTTTTAAGAAGTCTTGATTTTGTTTTTGGGGTGTACTATCATATGCTTTCATGCTTGATTGCACATTATTTTTCATATATTTTACATTATTACAGCTTCTCTAGTCTCGCGTAGCCAGACATTCAGACTCACGGCAGAAGGTCTGGACTCTATCGCAGCATTCATTGGCCAAGGACCGCCCAAGAGGACGTTTGACTGACATGTAACGCAACCAATCACAGTTCGTTTTGTAAAGTCTATGTCCCTGCAATAACAGACCGGTGTGGATCTATAAATTAGTCATTCAAGAACGTTGTGCACATTTACTGCAACAATGGAGCCGTGAACTTCACATACTCCAGCGTTTAGTTGATCCTGGTAAGCGCTCATTGTCACAGTTGTAAACATGACGGCGTTCTTCTTCTATGACGGGGGTTGGCGTCACAACATTTGTTTCCAGGCGGACTGTTAAAGAACGCGACACACAAGTCTTGCGGACATCCTGTAGAATTCAACCAATCAGATGACGACTTTGAAAATCCTGAAGTGTTTCCAGAAAACACAGTACTGTGTGTATTGCCACCTAGTGGACTCTTCTGTCTTTCTTGCGCATGCGCTGTTGTATGCGCACCGTCCGCGCGGTCTCAAAAATTGGGCTGCACGCGGACGGGGTGTGCGGACAATTGGCACCGCGTGTTCGGGAAATGTCACACCCCTTACCATAACTGCAAGGTTCAGACTTAAGAATGTTAACAAACAAGAGGATCATGCAGAACGGATTTCATGCACGGACTTTGCAAGCATGGATCTTACAGGACGTTTCAGAGTGGTGTGGGTTTTTTTTTTGTAATTTTCTTATACATTTTAGATATGAAGTTATACATCATTTAATCATGAAACTTGTTGGAAAACTATGGTAATACAAACAGTAGTCAATATTTAATTTTCCTAAGGGGTGGTGAACAGTCTTACAGACGCTACAGTAAACACTACATCAACACTAATGTTGGCTAGCAGGCGAGCGAAGGCAAAGCTTTGCTCTTTGTTTACATCATAGCAACAACATAAAACTTAGAATTGGAACTACAAACGCAACTACAAATAATAAGACATACTTACAAGTTGTAATCCATAAAAAACTGATTGTCCTGACAAAGTGGGAACTGCTCCATTTCAGGAAAAACTTTTGTGCGTAGCCTGCATTGTACTCTCTTAAGTTCAGGAACAGTGTTTACAATTTTAACCACTCTTAAGTTCGTCAGCCTTAGGAAGGTGAAACAAATGAGTTTTCGAAACGGGGTGGACGAAACAGCGTCTCTTTGGCAGCGACAACACTGTCTTCTCTAATGCAGCTCAACCAGGCCTCGTACTCTTTTTTGCGTATTCCGTGGGCATGGATTATTTAAATGAGTACCATTATGACTTCACAAAGCCCGGAAAAAAACGTGTTGTAGTCCAAACAAGTTGTTCATTGTAGTTCTTGAAAAGTGGATTCCCTTAGGAGTGGACCGATTTGTCAATTTATGACACATCTTTTATTTGAAAAATAGTCAAAAAGTTATAGCCTTAGTGTATGTGCACTGCCATATTTGACCTCCATGTGAAGCACAGTGGCTGATATGAAGAAATGACGTAAACTCTATTAGACAGCCTTCAGTGGCAGTCCTTGTGTCCATTGTTCTCACGCATACTGTCCTTAATGAAGCCAGACATGGGTGAGAGATGTAGCGCTCTGATGGTCATGTGAACTGACAGGCCAGTGCATAACATGCACATCAGTCAGATCTAACTATTCCTTCCAACAGGACAAAACAGAACATGTTTGAAATTATAATCACTAGTATTGTATTGTGGGACGGGTTAAATACCGAGCAATTAATGTGCATATTTATGTCACAGCAACCTGGATTCAGATTAGACACTGATCTATGTAGATCTTATAATTCATATCTCATAAGTCTGTGTCTAAAAGGTTATTCTTAAACAGCAGCCTTTGAGAATAAGGCCAAATTGCAAGCAAATTAGTTTCATGGTACAGCCTTTTTTTTAGCTAGTCAACAAATAGGGTTAATTCATATTTTAACATCTTTATAGCTTTATACCGCGTTAGTTACTGGAACTTTCAGTTTTGTTGCATGATTTGTTCATGCCTATAAAAACTAGTGTTGTAGTACTCGAGACCGGTCTTAAGACCATTTTTTGAAGGTCTTGTCTTGGTCTCAGACTTTGAGGACTCAGGATTTTGTTTCAAGACCACAACTGCTGGGATATTACTAAATTGCCGATGCGTTGTCTGATTTATTTATTAACATCATTAATGTGATTGGATGTAAAACTCACTGCTTCAGATGCAATCAATAATGATTTATGTATTGTGTCGGTTCAGAAATTAATAAGGGATTGTGTCAAAAATTAATACAAATACTCACAAAATTTGAGATATTGTTGCAAAAAAGTACTTGTATGACATCTGGATTTTTATATTATAACGTGATATAATTAAGCAATCACGAGAGCTGTTTTCACAAATTTGAGCATGACTGCAAACATGATGTTGCTTTTATACAAGCATTTAATATATTAAAAAAACAAAAATATTCTCAACATTATTTATGCATTTGTACTTTACCAATTCAGATGCATCTTCTGTGCCACCTCTGCAATGCAAAGATGAATTTTGCTGTTATTGATTTCATTTGATTGGTAACAGCTCTATATAGTGTCTTATAATTATATTTATTGATCAAAAATAAGTAATTTCTCAGGCGGTAATGTGGATCTTTATGAATTTAAGGAGTGCTGGTCTGGTCTTGGTCTCAGACTAGGTGGTCTTGACTGCAACACTACTAAAAACCCAAGTTATCGTCACGATTTTCACACAGCATTTTCACGTACGGGACAACAGACAACAGGACGTCTTTGCAAATACAGATGATTGTGCGAGCCAAAACAAAGCGCCAGTATCTTGCCATGCCATTGCCTAGTGAAGCACGCGCTGTCGCTTCCTTTGAGCGCCGAATGTACATTGAAACATGACGAATGTGTGACGCAATCGGATGGTAGCCAATCGAAATCGCGTTGTGATGCAGTGGGCGGGGCGCGCTGTTTTTATTTACAGTACTCGAGTTCGAAAGCACATTTTTTGTTCTTTGTAACTCTGGTGTGTGTGATTAAATGATTATTTTGGCATGTTCTGGTAGCACATATACATTTATTATAACTGCTATTTGCTTTTGTTACATAAGGAAGCATTTCGAGTGGAATACAGGGCTAAAGTTGAATTAATTGATCACTAAATAGGCTATTTATTATTGCAATATGGACTATTTTGGTCAATATGGACAAAATAAGTCACAGATGAACACCACCACTCCGACTGAAAACTGGACATCTGTAAGTAGTTTTACATCATTTTACAACATAGTTAAACTATATGCTTCGGGCACGCGCATGGAAGATTTTTTCTTTAAATGTTCTTTTTAAATGACAAGGCATTTGAGAGGTAATAATCAATTCAAACACTAACTTATTTAGCAATTAAAAGAATCACTGACTTCCGTAACGTATATATTTCCAGACACTTCATATCTAGGTCATGCATTGTCATAAACTCATAAAAATGCTTATCTTGCATGTGATGCTCTGTCTACATGCTTAAAATAAACACACACCGATTAAATGCACTATTCTTCCTTTGTTTTTCTTTTCAAAGGTGTACTCGATAGTTCGATGTATTCAAATGACAATGGCCATGCTAAGGTATCTATTATTTATTTATTATGTGCAGTCATTTAATAAATAGACACGTGTCTTATGTCTTGTATACTTATTTATATGTGTTGATAATTTGCCTCTCAGCATTGTAGGTGCTGGCTCCATAATCGGATATGCCATTTATACAAAACTAGTAAGAAAACCAGAGGTAAGCCTCCATAGCTATTGAATTATTAACAATATGTTCATACAAGCGTAATTTTAACCACAGAAACAACCCTATGTTTCAGGTGCTGCCGTTATTCTTGTTAAGTTTAACAGACCTGCTGTTAGCTTTGAGTTGGATGGTTGGTGGTCTTCTCTTCACCCAGAACTGCAACTCTTACAACATCTGCTACAACCTCCACATAGTGGAACAGGTACAGAACTGACTCAATATCAGGCCAAAATAATGCTTATCATAGGCGAAAGAACACTACTTCCTCTATATGCCTTTGTACATGCAATGTTTTTGCATCATACTTGCACTTCCACAAATAAAACCACATTGGAGCAGTCGACTGCATCTGGGAAGAACAATATTACTAAGATGAGCATCCTTTTTAAACAAATGCTCATATTATGCTATTTTAAAGGATCCTAATTTAGTTTTGCAGGTCTCCTACAATAGGTTTACATGCATCCAGGGTCAAAAAACACTTTAATTTTCTCATAATATTTATTGCAGCATCAGCTCTTTTCTCAGTGTCTGAAACAGCTTGATCAAGGATTCTGTCTCTGAACCCTGCCTTTCCTAGCCTAGAAATCTAGACGCACCCTAGCGGCAGCAAATCTAATTTGCAGCCAGGGCGTCTAGCAACTCTCCGTTGGCTTGCGAGCTGGAAAAACCAAACTCTGGTCAGGCCAATCACATCGTGTATAGAGTCGGTGGGCGGGCTTAACATAATGACGGCAGAGTTGCGACGGTTCCGCGTGCTACTTGAAAACAAAGAAGCTGGCGAACAGCAGTCTTTCGAATCGGCTTTGGCCGCGACTCTGGAAGACTTGGAGTTAAGCTTTTCTTTGAGAAAAGAAGAAAGAACGGCACTGAAGTCATTCTTAAAAAAAGAAGATGTGTTCTGAGTTTTGCCTAAACTCCTAAACTAATCTATCAACTAGCTCCGCTTCACCTTCTTCGTTGCTCTGGTTGGTTATAGCGCTATCCTATTGCGTGCAGAGGGACTTTGAAAGACAACCGTTTATCCCACCCCCTGGATTGAGCCCTGCCAACGGTGTGTTCCCAGACCCAACTTCATCTTGATGTGGGTCTGGCTTGTCAGGCTATGCCTTTTCCTGCTCTGCTCTGATTGGTCAGTCTGCTGCGATTGGTCTGCTCTGCTCTGATTGGTCAGACGGCCCAGTCTGTTGTGATTGGTCTACCGCTTAAAGTGCGTGTCGTAGGGGTGGGCAATATAACGGTAGACACGATTAACCGCTAAAAATTTGGCAACCGGTAGAGATTTTGGACTATCGTCTCTATTGCGGTTATGCTCATGTGACGTTGCTGTGCCGCAAGGTCACGAAAGCTTATCGTTTGCATGTGTTTTTAAGCATTGCGGTTTAAAAACAGGTGATTTTAAAGCGTTGAAGTGCAATTAACAGCGAAAGACAACTCATTTCAGTATATGCGCGCGCTCTCTGAGAGACGCGCGGCATGAAATCGCTGCTCACAGAGTGTGTGAGAACTGAACTGAGTGCTTTTGCCGTATAATTGGGCTTGAACTGTTAAATATACATACCTATGAGTCAAAGTGACCATGCATTTGCAAGTAAACAGTCATTTTTGTTTTATGTGAACGTAAACAGTTGAGAAAGAAAACGCACAAGTATATTGGATCCGTGCAGTCGGTCTTAAAGTGACAGCAGCCTAATTTACCTGCTGAGCATCCTTTTCAAACATTTAAAGCTATCTTAAAGGGTTCTAATTTAGTTTTGCAGGTCTCCTGCAACAGGTTTACATGCATCCAGGGTCAAAAAACACTTTAATTTTCTCATAATATCCATTGCAGCATCAGCTCTTTTCTCACAGTGTCTGAAACGGCTAGATCAAGGATTTGGTCTCCAAACCCACCTTTCTGAGAGCCTGCTCTGCTCTGATTGGTCAGACGGCCAGTCTGTTGTGATTGGTCTACCGCTTACAGTGTGTGTCATAGAGGTGTCCGATATACCGGTACACACGATTAACTGGTAGAAATTTGACAACCATTAGAGATTTTGGACTCTATCGCGGTTACGCTCATGTGACGTTGCTGTGCCGCGCGGTCACGAAAGCTTATCGTTTGCATGTGTTTTTAAGCATTGCAGTTTAAAAACAGGTGATTTTAAAGCGTTGAAGTGCAATTAACAGCGAAAGACAACTAATTTCAGTATATGCGCGCGCTCTCTGAAAGACTCAGCGCTGTCTGAGAGACGCGCGACATGAAGCCACTGCTCAAAGAGTGTGTGAGAACTGAACTGAGTGCTTTTTGCCACATAATTGGGCTTGAACGTTAAATACACATACCTATGAGTCAAAGTGACCATGCGTTTGCAAGTAAACAGTCATTTATGTCTTAAGTGAACGTAAACAGTTGAGAAAGAAAACACACAAGTATATTGGATCCGTGCAGTCGGTCTTAAAGTGACAGCAGCCTAATTTACCTGCTGTCATTATTAATGCTAATGTAACAACAAAAAAACTCTCACTGCTCTTGACTGAATCACTTTTGTTACTTTAATAAGAATAAATGTATATTTAATTTACGCAGTAAAGACTACGCATTGTTTTTTTATCTTTATACATTTTATGTAGTATTTCTACTTTAAGTTTTTCAGGTACGTCTATTTAATTTGTCTTTGTTCTATTGTAGTTTGTCTTCTTTGCTCTTTCTTTATCACAGTTTACTTGTCTTCAGTAAGCTTGAGGTTTTTTTTTAGGCTAGTATTAGTTTTTTTTAAATGATATTGAAAAATGGGGATAAGAATTATGAAATTTCAATAGTATCAAAATGTTTGATATCATAAAAACCTTATTTAAAGCAAAAATAACTGTATCGTGATATACATCGTTATCGTGAAATAAATTAATGACTCATATTGTGATTTTGGTCATATCGCCCACCCCTAATTTTGCACTTTTACATTCACAAACAGCTCTATTACACTGCATTAAAGGCAAAGCATTTGAACAAGTCTTTCATTGTTTTCTCCGGTCACTTTTAATTCAAGGAATGTTTTAACAGACTGGTATTTTTAACATCTAGAGGAAGTAATAGCATGTTACCAAAAATACCATGTTTCTTGGACATGCTTCTGTGGTTTATATCAAGTGTACCATGATATATTTTGAAGATTACTAGATTACCATAAAAATGCCCAGTCTTTAGCCAATAAAATGTTGCTAAAAAAGTTTTGATGAAACACCAGTGAGGGAGGGTCCATTTTAAATCTGTGATTCATCTCTCGACTGCAGGCCCAAACCTGTGTCGCTCGTTATTGAAGCTGTTTGTTTTGCATCTAGCAAAAATATGACAGAGAAGAAAAGCATTTGTGCTAGACAGTTTCACTTCAAAAATGAGTTGTTCTCAGCTCAGACATTAAAACCATTTTGTTCTAAATCACAAAACAAACACAGATCTGGGACGAATCTGAAAAGGAAGTGGAGCAGCAAATTTGGTTCATATTCTTTTGCCAGATATAATTAGTTCTGCCCCACTTTTAAAATCCACACAATCTTGTTTATAGCAGTGGATTGTCGTGGGTGTGAGTGGACGTCACTGCTCAGTAATGCGTGGAGGCAAAGTTCAGTCTGATTCGGCTCTGTCTATTAAACCTTTGACAAGTACGATCACAGTCAGTGAATATTCAGATCTGCGTTCTTACTCAGAGAGAGCCGTTGTTTAGGTATGAAACAGCTTCACAAACAGTCTTTCCAACCACACAGTATCATTATACAATAATTCAAATGATCACAGAAGTACTGGGATAAAAGTTTATAGTTCGGATATAAACACTGATGTCTATGGTAGAGTAAATCACATTTTGAGAGTAACTTGACGCTTAAAATAACGATTGTATCAATTACATCGTTACACCAGTAGGTGGCGACAAGTGACTGTTAAAAAATGAGTCATTGAATCATTCACTCAAGAGATTCGTTCAAAAACGCTGATTCATCCAGTAATGAAACAAGTGAAGTCTTTATGAGCGAGTCATTGAATCATTCATTCAACCCGATTTTTAAAAAGCATTTTATATAGACTGCAGCAATTAACATTTTGTCAGAACCTGTAGTAACGTACATGTTATTTTGTTTAGCTGTCTATTCAGAATCGTGGGAGAATCATGATCTCTATTTTAACCAAAAAGCTCTACTTTTAGGGCATTATTGGCACAAATCCTTTTTATTAAATTTGTTATTGGTTATGCTATCATAAACTAACCTAGCTTGAAAAGTAACATTGCATAAAATTGTAAGACAAAGTAGCATCATTTAATACGGACATGGTGAAGTAAAAAAATATGAGATTTAACATACATAAATTAGGCAACAATAATATAGATAAATTATGTTGAGAAAACATAAAATAAACGTGCAACCGATGTACATATTTTTTTTAATGTTATAAATTATTGTCATAAATTACTTTTTTTTCTATTTTAGTTCGATGATATTTGTATTTTGTATTTTTAGGTGATTTTATGGTACTAAATTATATTTATGGAATAGGTATGATCCATTTATAACATGCTAACCACTTTTTAAGCATATACCTAATAATTAAATTTCCAACTTAAACTATTTTAAATCTTGAATGCTTTGGAGCACAGACTTATGTGACTAAAAGTTAGTTATAGACATTTGTTTATTATTATGAAAAATGCACAACAATATCTTTTTTAGATTTTATATGAAATATATATTTTCCAAAACATGTTTTACTCTTAAACTGTGAGAAAACCAAAGCCGTAAATCTAAACAAGCTGTTTGTTCCAAAGTTGAGGTTGATATCTTAAAAAATGTCCGTGCATGAATGCAGTGAATGTGTTTTCTCGCATATGTTTTGTGCTCACTTTTGAGTTCTTTGTTCTTTTGCTTTCTCTGGGGAATGCAAAAGCATTGAAATATACTTTTTCCTCCTATAATTTTTTCCATTACCATGTCCATTTAGGTGCTCTGTAATTTTACCCCATATACAATAAATAATCTCATTCCGTTTTCTAAATTTTTACATATATTGTAGTGTTGGCTGCATTTGTCAAGCTTAACAATTCAACATTGTTACTCACATAAATATAGGAAGTAAATGATTCAGCCCCTATTTTGAAACCCTGCTATTTATGGAAAATGCCCTGATTTTTTCACATTTGACACTGTTTGTCAATCCTCCATGCAGAGAAAAAGAGAGTTTTGGAAAACCCTGCCTGAGGTCATGTGACACTCACTGATGAGTCACATCTGACCTGACAGCCACGCATAAGTTTACTAGAATCATTTACATTTTTAGCGCTCATAGTGACTAATCAAAATGATGGTCTTCATCTTTTCTTCTTCCTCAGGGAACCAGAAGTGTAAAAATATGTAAAACTATATTAACATTATTTGAATGAATTATTATAATCATGCATTAAGTCTGCTTTTTTTAGAATAACAGTTATTGGTATTAATCTATGACAACAGAATCATACAGAAAACTAAATCGTAGCATTCGCAATAAAATAAAATCCACCTATTTCAACTTAAAAAACTCAAGTTCAGTTGCTGCCTTAAATTTTTTAGTATAATCAACTTGATTATACAAGTCATTTTAACTTAAATGTTATTAAACTGACTTAAAAATCGACTTGTATCTCATATAACTCATATAACAAAAAAGTTGAAATTGCTTAAATTATTTTGATGAGTTAGTGTAAAAACATTTCATGACTAACTAATCATAACATGTTTTACAGTGTACAGCAATGCAAGATCAAGTGCGCAAGTTTAAGACGTATTTTGTTGTATGAACTCTTTTATAGTATTTTTATGGTATAATAGCATCCATTCACATTCACCTTTGCATGAGCTTTAAGTGTTTCACTCACAGATATGACGCAGTGCTCTACTTTAGCCCGCTGACGTATTTTGGAATAGTGCAATAGTGTACATAGATTTGTGACTATTAAAATCAGGCGAAACACACCTTGATCAAATATAACTAACAACTATAATCCTCTTTCAGTCAACTGTGCTCAAAGCAAAACAGAAAGGAAAACCATGTTGGCTAGTTAGGCATTTCTAGAAGAACGATATGCTATCTTTAACATAAAGAAGTTGCTCAATCCTGGAATGACGTTCAGGAATGCTTTGACATGAATGTCAATAAAGGTGCCATAAGACTGTGTTTTCCAACCCTAGTTTCCTGTGTAAAAAAAATGTGCTTAATTGTATTGAATGTTCACTTGTAGTGTAATTCAAATTTTAGAAGTATATTTTAAAAAACTTTACTTGCAGATAATATAATATAATAAGACCACTTAAGCGTACTCAAAGAGAGTGAACTTTCATGACTTAACACACTTGAGTGCACTTTTAAAAAGTGCACTTTGTAATCATGTATATATTTAAGAAATATTTGTTATATTTATATATCATATAAATTATATAAATATATATACAGTATATATATGCAAATATTTCTTTATATATATACACTCACCTAAAGGATTATTAGGAACACCTGTTCAATTTCTCATTAATGCAATTATCTAATCAAGCAATCACATGGCAGTTGCTTCAATGCATTTAGGGGTGTGGTCCTGGTCAAGACAATCTCCTGAACTCCAAACTGAATGTCAGAATGGGAAAGAAAGGTGATTTAAGCAATTTTGAGCGTGGCATGGTTGTTGGTGTCAGACGGGCCGGTCTGAGTATTTCACAATCTGCTCAGTTACTGGGATTTTCACGCACAACCATTTCTAGAGTTTACAAAGAATGGTGTGAAAAGGGAAAAACATCCAGTATGCGGCAGTCCTGTGGGCGAAAATGCCTTGTTGATGCTAGAGGTCAGAGGAGAATGGGCCGACTGATTCAAGCTGATAAAAGAGCAACTTTGACTGAAATAACCACTCGTTACAACCGAGGTATGCAGCAAAGCATTTGTGAAGCCACAACACACACAACCTTGAGGCGGATGGGCTACAACAGCAGAAGACCCCACCGGGTACCACTCATCTCCACTACAAATAGGAAAAAGAGGCTACAATTTGCACGAGCTCACCAAAATTGGACAGTTGAAGACTGGAAAAATGGTGCCTGGTCTGATGAGTCTGGATTTCTGTTGAGACATTCAGATGGTAGAGTCAGAATTTGGCGTAAACAGAATGAGAACATGGATCCATCATGCCTTGTTACCACTGTGCAGGCTGGTGGTGGTGGTGTAATGGTGTGGGGGATGTTTTCTTGGCACACTTTAGGCCCCTTAGTGCCAATTGGGCATTGTTTAAATGCCACGGCCTACCTGAGCATTGTTTCTGACCATGTCCATCCCTTTATGACCACCATGTACCCATCCTCTGATGGCTACTTCCAGCAGGATAATGCACCATGTCACAAAGCTCGAATCATTTCAAATTGGTTTCTTGAACATGACAATGAGTTCACTGTACTAAAATGGCCCCCACAGTCACCAGATCTCAACCCAATAGAGCATCTTTGGGATGTGGTGGAACGGGAGCTTCGTGCCCTGGATGTGCATCCCACAAATCTCCATCAACTGCAAGATGCTATCCTATCAATATGGGCCAACATTTCTAAAGAATGCTTTCAGCACCTTGTTGAATCAATGCCACGTAGAATTAAGGCAGTTCTGAAGGCGAAAGGGGGTCAAACACAGTATTAGTATGGTGTTCCTAATAATCCTTTAGGTGAGTGTATATACATGAATGAGTGTGTATTTATATATACATAATAATTATTCACAGTACACACACATATATTATGTAAACACAAACTTTTATTTTGGATGCGATTAATCGTGATTAATCGATTTGACAGCACAAGTAATTATATAATAAATGTGTTATATAAATAATAAATTGTTACATAATATGTAATAAATGTGTAATTATATATATATATATATTTACATACACAAGACACACAAGTTTTAGTGACATGAATGAAGAAATGACATTAAAGTATATTTTAGTTTACCATAAATGCGTGTCAGTACATTTAGCAGTACACTTAACCATATTTCAGAGACAACAGAAGTAATTATGAAATTACATATAGTGATGTACTTAAATCCTACCTAAAGAGAACTATAAAGTTCAACTAACTGAATTTAATATGCATTTAAACTGTAATATATTTTATTTAATTGCAGTTAACATGCAGTTGTGTTGCATTCAGTTTGCAAATAAGCATATTATTTCCATAATAAATACTCTTTTTCAAAGTATGCTAAAGTATACGTTGTCAGTCACCCGAGGTTTCTGTTTTATCTGTGTTAGTTCTTGTTTCCTTCATCTCCGTTCATTAGTTGTCATGGTTTCTAGGTATGTTCCCATTTGTTTCCATGGTTACTCATTTGTTAATTGATTAACCCCACCTGTTCTTTGTTTCCTCCCTTCACTGAGTCTCTGTATTTATAGCCCTCATTTTCAGTTGTTTCTTTGTCTGTTCTTGTCTGTTTAGTTGGTTCCTGTGTTTATTCTGTTCTTCTGCATGTTTGTATTGTTAAATAAAGCGACTGCTGCGATTAGATCCAGCCTCACAACTCTCATTGCTGCAACCAGTCGTGACATAGATATTTTTCATATGGGTTAGGAATCACTGCCATCACACAATAAATGTGAGAGACATGGGTTATGGTTTTGCGACAACATGGTTAACCTTTTCTGAGATTAGAATGTATAAGTTATTAAACTTCATTAACATCTGCCTTTGACTTTCACATCCCGCAGACGCTATACATGGCCTCCTTCTTTTACACACTGCACTATGTTTGGGTGCTGTACGCCGGACTGAGCCGGAAGTATTACAGGAGACTGAATGGGCTCCCAGCTGAGGTACTCAGTTCATCATTATCAACATGCTGATGATGGAAATAAAGCTGTAAATGCTGGCAATGCTGACTAGCCTGTTCATTTCAGAATCCAGCAAGAGCAAGAAGTTGCAGATGTCTGACTCCAGTACTATCATGGTAAGTACACCGAAATAAAAACATCACTGAAACTGATATTAAATATTGATGGAGCAACATAATTCATGTAATGAAATTATAAAATAAGTTTGATTGCACTTAATTTACAGTATGTGCGCTTACTTGTACTTACTTAAAGGGATAGTTCACCCAAAAATTAAAATTTGCTCACCCTGAAGTTTTTCCAAACCTGTGTGAGTTTCTTTGTTCTGCTGAACACAAATGAAGATGCTTTGAGGAACGTTTGTAACCAGGACGCTTTGGGGCACCATTGACTCCCATAGTAGGAAAAAAACTATGGAAGTCAATGGTGCAAAAGAACTGTTAAGTTTCCCACATTCTTCAAAATATCTTTTTTTGTGTTCAACAGAACAAAGAAATGTATACGGGTTTGGAACAACTTGAGGGTGAGAATAACGACAGAATTTTCATTTTTGCGTGAACTATCCCTTTAAGACAATACTGGATAAAATGTTCATCAAGAAAGACTTTAAGTTGGCTTGAGAAAGCCTGACCAGAAAGTTTGAAGTAGTTTTAAAGCTTAAATTTCAAAATTTCAAAGGCAATACAGTGTTTCAGAAGATAGATAGCATGTTGCTAACATGTTCCTAGCATAAATTAGTACAACGTTAGCATGTTTAACACGTTTCTAGCATGAATTAACACACTGCTAACATGTTGGAACATATTGCTAGCATGTTTCTAGCATCAATTAGCACATACCACATTTTAACATTTTGCTAGAATAAAATACCATATATGTTTTAGCATTTTGTTAACATGAATTAATACTTTGCTAATGTTTTAGCATGAATTAACAAATTGCTAGCATGTTTCTAACATGAATGAGCACATTGCTCCCATTTTTTAGCATGTTGCTTGAATAAACACATTGCTAGCATATTTTAACAAATTGTTAGCATGTTTCTAGCTTAAATTAACACATTGCTGTCATGTTTTAAAATGATTTAACATGTTTCTAGCATGTTTCTAGCATGAATTAGCACATTGCTAGCATGTTTTAACATGATTTAACATGTTTCTAGCATGTTTCTAGCATGAATTAGCACATTGCTAGCATGTTTTAACATATTGTTAACATGAATTAGCATGTTGCTAATTGCAATATTTACAATTATTTATAATAAACAGTTTTTTTACCTATTACTGTATAATCCTGCGTACTATTTAGAGCAATTACCATGCACAATAAACCTGAGAATGTGATATTAGCATATTTCATGAATATAATGTTGTCTGTCCTGATCTCTCCACACAGTCTTTTGCCTTTAATGCTCACGGCGCCTGTCTTTGTGGCAGGAAATGTGTTTCACTGTTACACAAACTTCACCCAGCCCTACAGGTCAGTCCAACTGTATTCTCACATGTACTGATTAATAAACTGTACTTTCTCATTACTTCATCATCATAACTTCACAGAGTCTTATTTGAATGAGCTTATTGTTATTAAAAGCATTTCATACAGTTCAGTAGTTATATATCTAACTATAGTTTAGTTGTTTGTGTGGGTCTGTGTATACAGTATAGCCAGAATGATGCGACTGACCAATCAGAATCCAGCGCTCCAGACAGGTGTTTGATATGATGATGATTGTCTTCCAGATGTTTGCTGATGCACACAGGGGCTGTTTATCTCACCTCATATGTGACAACAGAAGTCACCGCATGTCTCGTCATTCAGAACTACTGCATGGCCATTTTCCTCGCTACCTTCTTCTTCACCTTCATCGCCATCACGGTGAGATTTAACATTTTTTAATAGCTGAGCACTTTATGATTTAAATGTACACTGCTGTTGAAAGTTTGAACAGTAATATTGTAGAATATTATTACAATTTAAATGAACTGTTTTCTATGTGAGTATATTGTAAAATATAATTTATTCCTGTGATCAGATTTGATGCTCAAGAAACATTTTTTTTGAAATATTTTTGTGGAAACAGTGATACATTTTTTCAGGATTCTTTGATGAATGGAAAGTTCAAAAGAACAGCATTTATTTGAATGAAAATGTCTTCACTGTCACTTTTCTGATCAATTTAATGTGTCCTTTTTGAATAAAATTACTACAATCATAACTGCAGTTAAACATACTACAAAAATAATTGATCAACTCTTATCTGTATTCAGTTTGAATCATGACATTAATAAATGGAAAAGCTAACATGAAATTGTAAAGTACAATAACTTTGTTAATTTTAATTTCTACATGTACTAATATATTTGAACATTTCAAGTTAATTAAAATTATTTATAATTTAAAGGGTACCTAACACACAGTTTCTGCCAGTCTCATGTTAATCTTGAGTACCTATAGAGTAGTATTGCATCCTTCATATCTCCAAAGAGTCTTTAGTTTTATCATATTTATAAAAGACAGATACGCTGTACCGATTCTTTACGAAAACAGCCGAGCTCGTGCAGGCGTGCAGTGGGCGGGGCTAAAGAGTCACACACACACACACACACACATGAAATACATCATGGCATTATCCCTGGATAACTTTCGATTCACTATACGTTCGTGTTGTTGACATTATATGTACTTACGCGCCGATTGCCAACAAAACACACACATTTGATGCTTTCACTCACCGCCTGCAGTTTTCACTCGTGACCAGAACAAACACACTTGCAGAACTCTGCTCCAGAAAAACAAACTGCATCCACTGTTCCCTTAACGTTGGGTTATTTGGGAAGCTGAACAAGGTTATATTTCCCTCACAACCAGAAACACACTTCTTTAGTGACATTGTTGATTTCGTGGTCTAAAAACAAAATGACAGCGCTGCTGACAGCTTCTGTAACCCGAACGAAGCTCGTTGATGGACGTGCTCTTGCTCTCGCTCTGGTTGGTGTGTGTGTGTGTGTGCGCTCATCCGGGAGAAGTGCCCATACAAGGAATTCCGCCCTTTATGACGTCATACAGGGCCATACTCGAAAAAAACTTTCCAAAACTTGTTTGAATCCTGAAGGAGTGTATTTGGCACAGAAATACTCCATCATACGTCCAACTCATTTTTTTTAAAAATGTTGTTAATATATCACAGTAAATTATAAACTAACATTAATTTAGATTAATAAACGCTACAAATGTTGTTCATCATTAGTTCATGATGTGATTTTAATTTTTTTGTCAATATATTATAATTATATATTAACTCTTATATTAATGCATTGACAAATTGTACTTTGAACATTGTAATGCTACTGTTCTTTAAAAAAATTGGGTTTATTTTATGTTTTATTTATTTATTTTTTAATTAATACTTTTATTTATCATGGATGCATTAAATTGATCAAAAGTGACAGTTAGACATTTATAATGTTACAAAAGGTTCTATTTCAAATAAATGTTGTTCTTTAGAATTTTCTATTCAACAAAGAATCCTGAAATAAAATGTATACACAAGTAGCACAACTGTTTTCAGCATTAATAATAATCAGAAATGCTTCTTGAGCATCAAATCCTCATATTAGAATGATTTCTGAAGGATCATGTGACACTGAAGACTGGAGTAATGATGCTGACAATTCAGCTTTGATCACAGGAATAAATTACACTTTACTGTATATTCACATACAGTATTGCATATACAGTATTACCGCTCTCAAAAACACGTGTGACTCAATCCCCACCTTTCATTTCAGACTCTGATGTGTAAAGCTCGCTCCCTGTACAAGCGTGTCGTCACGTCTCAGGGTTTTTTCGGTGACCATCATTGGGCGACTCTGCGCCTCCTGGAGCGACGGATGCTGCTGTATCCCTCTGCCTTCTTCTTCTGCTGGGGCCCGGGTGAGCACACAATACCTCAAAACACTAAAACATTTAGGCCTGGTTTCACAGACAGGGCTTAGATTAAGCCAGGATTAGGCCTTAGTTCAATTAGGGCATTTAAATAACATTTATAAACATGCCTTAGAAAAAAACATTACTGGTGTGGTCCTTGAGACAAAACAATGGCACTAACTTTAACTTATTTTAAGATATGTCAGTGCAAGTTGCTTTCAGTTAAAACAGCTCAAACATGCATTTTAGTCTAGGACTAGATTTATGGCTAGTCTGTGAAACCGGGGGTTAAAGATTTAAAGGTTAAAACGTTTTATATAAGATTACAGAGTAGCCAATGAGAAAAAATTTCTCATTTCCTTAACAAATAATCATATGTTTCAGTACATTTACTAAAAACAGATAGCGATTAATCACAATGTATTATTTTAATCTTTCAACACCTGTACACACATAACATTAATATATACCTAAATTTAAGATTTATGTATTTGAATTGCATATAAAGTAGATATAAAATATAACACAAAATTGCATATAAAATAGGCCTAAATTGAAGATGTATGTATTTTAATTGCATATAAATTTTCCATCCATTTACACAGGTTTAACATACTAATAAATTTAATGTGATGCATATTTGTCAGTCATACATAAATGAAACAAGAAACATGTAAGATTTCTGTAATAGTACTGATAAATTGAATGTTTTAAATGCACACTCACCAGGTTTTTATATTTATCAATAAAAAATTTTTTCTTTCAATATCATACATTTAACCAATTCAATATTGTTTGTTAGCCGTACTTTAACCATGTTCATGTTTTAACTGAATAAATGTTATTGTTTTCACAATGAACAGATTTATGCTGAATCTAAGCATGATTGAAAACATGATTATTTAAATAAAATCAGATAGATGGATGCATGGATAGGTTGTTAGGGTGTTATGTTGTCAGCATGTTTTATCACATTGCTAACATGTTTCTAATATGATTTAACACTTTGCTAGCAAATTTTAACATGTTGCTAACATGTTCCTAGCATAAATTAGCATAACGCGTGCATGTTTTAGCATTTTGCTATCACTTTTCGAATGAATTAACACATTGCTAACATGTTAAACATATTGCTAGCATGTTTCTACCATCAACTAGCACATTGCTAGCATGTTTCTAGCATCAGTTAGCACATACCACATTTTAACATGTTGCTAGCTTGAATTAGCACATTGCTAATATGTTTTAAAAGCGTGAAAATGAAAGCGTAGAACAGTAGCACAGTACACATTCAAGCAATATTTACAGTTATTTACGGTAAACTGTGAATGCTTATAAGCAACTGGACCCTAAATTAAAGTGTTACCACAAAATCTTACATTTGAGTGAAAGAAGTGAAATAAATCCACAGCTAAACAATGTCTTCATTCCATGTTTTTTATGATCTCTTGTTTATTTCAGCAATATTACTGGCCACTATGATGTTGGTGAAACCGGACATAATAGAGGGAAGGATGGGAGTCGTTCTCTACATCCTACAGGTTTGGCAAAATACATAAAAGCTCCTACAAAAATAACTGCTTTACCCCCACTTGCAAGTGTAAATACAGTTCTTGTTCTTGTTCTCCACAGGCCTTCACCTCTGCATCTCAAGGTCTGTTGAATTGCCTGGTTTACGGCTGGACGCAGCAACACTTCCGCTCTCTCAGCAGCAGCACCGTACGCGACGCCAATACCCAGACTCCCCTGCTACGCTCACAGAAACGAAACTATGCCGCTTTGCGTTCTGCTGCATCACTCACTAATTTTGTTTGACACAGTACTTTTATGCATTGAGCAACCAAAGCGACTTGCAGTGCATTTTACCAGTATGTGCGTTCCTTAGGAATCGAGCCCGTGAGATACTGGAGCCAATACAACACACACTGCTGTGTCAGAAAAACTCTTCTCATGAAGACCGAAACCAGCTAAATATCTGTCCGGTCCTTCATGCGTGAAGTTCAACAAGATCTGTTTGGTTTTGGTGTCACAGCTGAAGCAGACATGGATGCTCACAAACTGAAAGCTAAACGTTTTTTTTCTACCATGGTTTTGTCATGAGATTTCAGAAGCTGCACCTGCTGCTGAAGCTTAGCTGAGAAATCAACGTTTCATCAACTAAGGTTGCTTTTGCAATGACACGCTCAAGAGTTTCAGATCACGGCGCACTAGAGACATGTAAAAAAGGGAAAGACCAAAGGGGGATTACAGCCAGAGGGAAATAGCTCTGAAACAGGATCTGAGAGGGCGAAGCTGCTGCTTTCCATCCAAAAAAACAATGCGCTGAATCCACCCACACACTGGTTAGTGATGCTGGTATCAATTACAGACACACATCATTTCCTCTTGATAAACAATGCTTCTCAATAGGTATTATTATTGAAGAATATGCATGGCTGATGAGAAATAATTTGCATGTACTTGTCAGTAGCACTGGACCATATATAATAAGCTTAATTATAAGCTTTTTGCTTGAAATGAGGTCATGGAAAACTTGGAAGTATAAGGGAAATGTTCAGAAATTGTGATTTCCAGGCATTGGAAAAGTTATGAAATGAATAAACTCTTCGTTCCAAACCCTTTAGTTTAACTTTGAAACATAAATTAAGATATTTTTAATGAAACCTGAGAGATTCCTGTCCCTTAAACATGGTTAAATCCAATGCATTTAGGTAACTAAGTAGCCTAAATGTAATTAGTTACTGTACTTAAAGGTGCAGTGTGTAATATTTAGGAGGATCTATTGACAGAAATGCAATATAATATATATAACTAAGTTTTCAGTGGTGTATAAAAACCTTACATAATGAACCATTACCTTAGAATGAGCCATTTCTATCTCCATACACCGCGGGTCCCCTTACAGTGAAGCCGCCATTTTGCGCTGTCATGTTTCTACAGTAGCCCTAAACAGACAAACTGCTCTACAGAGCGCGAGTCACTCTCTGCTCTCTCCGATGACGACATCTTTGTCCTGTGTCGACCACCGTAGCTTCTCTATGTGCTTCGAAAGAGAGGGGTGAGCAGTGGGTGGTTGCAATTTGCAACCTCACCGCTAGATGCCGCTAACATTTACACAGTGCACCTTTAAGTTTTTTTTTTTTGCAACTTTGTAGTTTTACTGTGTATAAAAGATATTAACAACTTTTACTCTCTACTTGACTACATTTTTGATTAAGTATATGCAGTGTTGGGGGTAACGCATTACAAGTCACTTGAGTTATGTAATCAGATTGCTTTTTTCAAGTAACTAAGTAATGCATTACTTTAAAATTTTAAAAAACATGGTTATTGACTAAATGTGAGCATGCATTTACTTATCTCACTTGCACAAAAATAGATTCAGTATTCCTCAAAATGAATAAAAATGGTGAAATGCAAACTCAAAATATTACGCAAACCTGCGCCCTCTATTGGAGAGGCGTTAATTTTTATTTCCTTTTGAGGTGAAAAGGCCTTTACAGTTGCCAAAAATAGAACCACTTTTTTATTTATTAAAAAACAAACAAGCAAGCCCAGCCCAGATGAGAAAAAGTAACGCAACACATTACTTTCCATAAAAAGTAACTAAGTAACACAATTAATTTTTTTAGGGAGTAACGCAATATTGTAACGTATTACTTTTAAAGGGTTGGTTGATTATGATTTCACTTTTTGAACTTTATTTAGTGTGTAATGTTGCTGTTTGAGCATAAACAACATCTGCAAAGATATGACGCTCAAAGTTCAAAGCAAAGGGAGAGATTTTTTTCACAGAAATCGCTTTTTAAAGAATACAACAAACAGCTGGTAGGGACTACAACAAGCTTCTTCACGGGTTAGTGACATCACAAACCCTAAAATTTACATAAACCCCGGCCCCGGGAACACGCAACAAAGGCCATGTTGAGAAGAGGAAGAGTTGTTGTAGTCGAGCACATTTGGGAGTCGCTCAAGCTGTCGCATCCGTCTTTATATACAAGTGTAATAGCATGTCATAAAAGCAAGATGACAACATAAGTTATAACCGTAATTAAACTAAACTAAAAAGATATTCTCTGGCTCTGTGCATCTTACAATAGTTCCCACACCAGCGATTTATAGATTATCATGACAGAATATGCTAATCAATGACTTGAAGATAGTTAACTCCACATCAGCTACATAAATTCATCAACTAACCATTCAGAAACATCCTGTCTCATTCTACATGTTGTCACTTCTTCTCGATTCTCTCCATCATTGTCCGACTCCGGTTTGAACATATATGGCTGAACAGTTTCGGACATTTTCAGTGCGTGTCTGCGTGAGGTAATCAGAGCTGCTAACATGAGCTCTTGAAGCTCCGCCCTCTTCTAGAAAGGGGGCGGAGAGCAGCAGCTCATTTGCATTTAAAGGGACACACACAAAAACTCGCCCTCAAAAAGTGACAATTTTAACATACTATAAAAAAAATATCTGTGGGGTATTTTGAGCTAAAACTTCACATACACATTCTGGGGACATCAGAGACTTATTTTAGATCTTGTAAAATAGGGCATTATAGGACCCCTTTAAAAGTAACTTTCCCTAACACTGAGTATATGTACTCTTTACTCCAACACATTTGTGATGAGTAATGCAATTACTCTGCAGCAGTTTATTTCTGCTACAAAAGAAGCAATTGAAGGTACTATATCTTGTGTGTTTTGCCCTTATTCACCAAAAATTGTCAACAAGGCTACTTGAGGTGAATGTGAATGCATTAGCAGGCAGTTGTGAATCACAGCTGTTTGTTTCATAGCCTTTTCGCTTTACATCAAAAAGCAGATGTAACAGAATTAATTTAGGCTTTTATTCACATATAAACAATCAACACACATACATAGAGCAGATTATATATGGTTATCAGAAGTTGAAACGTGATTGTGTGACATGCAAGAACAAACGTGATATTACTTAGATAATCTCTTCATGAACTTTTTTAAGCGTCAACGTTTTGGTTGCGTGACCTTTCAGTGGAGGGACAGAAATCTCTCAGATTCATTAAAAATATTTTAATTTGTGTTCTGAAAATGAATTAAAGTCTTATGGGTTTGGAATGACATGAGGGTGAGTAATAAATGACAGAATTTTCATTTTTGGGTGAACTATCCCTTTAAAATGCCAGTGTAAAGTCATGGGAATTTCTGTAGTTGGTAACATTTTCCAGTCATGCTCTGTTCTAAAATATTTTAATGACTAGAAACTGGTCAGTCTTTATACAATGTTAAGTCTTTGTCCAGTAATTTCAAACAGCTGGAAAAGTCATGTAAAATTCACTGTTCAAAAGTGTGGGAGTCCTATTGAGTAAATACACCAATATATATTGTGTCATAAATAACATGTTGCACTTCTTTTCCCATTTTAGTTTGGCTTAGGAGAATCTTTCATTTGTCCCATGACAGAATGACTTAAAGTTTTCTATTTAAATTGAACAAGTGTTAGTTTCAAGTGCATTTGTATGTTTGTACATAGCTATTACACATTAAATGCTGTTGAAAATGAATGAACATTTCAATAAAATCTAAAAGGTGTTGATATTTTGGTATGGTTGACTGATGTTCAGCTTCTACAGAGTTTTGTTTGCAGGTTAGCTTTTTAGACAACCACGATTATAGTATCTCGATTATAGCTTGATGATAACTATAACTCTGTATTTATAACTCTCCTCTCTAATCCTCTGCTAAATGCTGCCCCCTGCTGAATCTACTGCATTACTTTACTGCGCTCTCAAACTGATTTAAATAGGTGAGTAACATTTTGTTTATATAGCACCTGTTAAAAAAACAGTGTTTACAAAGTAGGCCCACTTTACAGAAAAAAAGTACATGATAGAAGTAAAATAAATAAAAACAAACAAAAAAATTACATTAATTAAATTTCCCAAGGAAAGGCCACAGTGAACATGTTGTTGTCCTGGTGAAACCTCCAAACAAATGCAATCTGTGAAAAGCCCTGAATGTGCTCTTTACAGGACATCCAGACTAAAACTGTGACGTGTGTGTCAGAGAAATTCACTCAAGTATAATGTCCTCGCACGAGGACAGTGGCACCCAGGAGGATGGAGGCACTGAAGCTCATGAATATTTAAAGGGATAGTTCACCCAAGAATGAAAATTAGCCCATGATTTACTCACCCTCAAGTCATCCTAGGTGTATATGACTTTCTTCTTTCAGACGAATACAATCAGAGTTATATTAAAAAATGTCCTGGCTAATCCAAGCCTTATTATGGCAGTGAATGGCTGTTTCTGTTTTGAAGTCCATAAAAGTGCATCCATCCATTATAAAAGTGCATCTATCCATCATAAAAGTGCTCCACACGGCTCTGGAGGTTAATAATGGCCTTCTGAAGAGATGCGTTTGTGTAAGAAAAATATCCATATTTAAAACTTTACAAACTGTAATCTCTAACTGTCGTACGCACGTTCACGAGAGACTGGCGTTCCAGCGTATGACGTAGGATGCTCCGGTGAGAATATGCTAGTTCTCGCAAGAACCAAGTTTTGTTTTGCTCTATCCTCTGCGCTTCCACGTTCATCACCGTAACTTACGCTACGTCTGTGTCCTGCGTCATACGCTGGAACGCCAGTCTCTCATGAACGCGCGTACGACAGTTAGCGGAAGTTAGAGATTACAGTTTTTAAAGTTTTAAATATGGATATTTTTCTTACACAAAACGCATCGCTACAGAAGGCCTTTATTAACCCCCCGGAGCTGTGTCGATTACTTTTATGATGGATAGATGCACTTTTTATGGACTTCAAAACAGAAACAGCCATTCACTGCCATAATAAAGCTTGGATTAGCCAGGATATTTTTTAATATAACTCTGATTGTATTCGTCTGAAAGAAGAAAGTCATATACACCTAGGATGGCTTGAGGGTGAGTAAATCATGGGATAATTTTCATTTTTCGGTGAACTATCCCTTTAATGCGCCCAAATGTCAATCACAGTAACGTCACAACCACAGTATCCAATCAGACAGCCGCAAGCAGACATTCCGAAAACCGCGAGCCAATGAAAACAAGCAGGAAACTTGCACATTAGGTGTAATCATGTGTAAAGGGAATAATAGTGCGAAATCACAAAGAGAAAGTAGGTCAAGTTGTGGAGTTTCGGAAAGATTTAATATATCCCACCACGGCATTCCTACGAACTTTTATTTAAAACATGGAGAAGAAACAGACCATCAATTTTGGAGCGGGACCGGCTAAACTTCCACAGTCGGTAAGTGCATCGGTAATTTAGGAATGTTTATTTATTTTTTACGTATGTATTTTTGGTAAAAGTTTTGTTTACGTAGTGACATTATATCAGTACACTGTACGATTACATCATCTATCAGCTACAAACAAACCACAAGTGTGCATGCAATAAGCAAAGCTGTTTTATGATGCTGTAGTGTGCAAAATCGTTGTGCATCATTTGAGATGCAGGGATGCACTGTAAGCGTTAAAATAATGCGGTTGAGTTTTGCTGGTCTAGATGCCAAGTGCATGTGCAATGTTGCATCAGCCACAACTTGGCATTCAGAGTCGCCTGTTGACGAAGAGTCTCTTCAAATGAGTCATGCCATATAAATGCCAAAGAAAGTAGTGTAAAGGCCTGATAAAGAGTAGACATGTCTTGAATTGTTATGAAAAATGTATAACAGGTTCTGCGTGTCTCTGGATATGTTTGTTAGTTATTTGTATCTTCTAATCAGTAGCTTGCCTTTTCTCATTAGAAAACTAACCTAACTCTCCAACTGTGAATGAAATGGTTGTTTACTCCACAGAAATTCTGGTTAATTGCCTCTCCAATGTTGTTGTGCCCAGTTTTGACTCCCTGCCAAAATTGCCTAATCCTATTCCTATTCCTAACCCCACCCGCTCGACAACGAAAAAATGCTACCTAGTGATGGGGAGTCGACTCCCAAAGAGTCGATTCCTAGTGTCGGAGTCGACTCCGGCACTGCGTCAGAGAGCTGGAGCTGTCGCAGAAACAGTTTTAGTACTTGTAGCTTACTTTACAATAAAATTAGTAAACCAGTTACATTTTAATTGTATACATACTTCCGTGCCAGTTTTGTGGTTTGGTTTGCCATGATATTCTAATTTGTGTTCGTAATCATTAAACTAATCATAAAAATTGGAAACAAGAATAAACACTTTAATAAGTGTAGCCTACATTATAGTATGTATTTAGACTAGATTATTTTTAGTATCTTGAACTCTCACCTGATGGTGACTCATCTTTTCAAGGTATTGTCCTCTCTAAATTGGGCTAATTTGACCAGACATGCTAAAAGTGTGTTTTAATAAATGTAGTTTTAGACTTTGTGTCAGGGGGAAAAAAGAACGACATTCAGTGTGTAATAATGACGGCAATTTTGTACTCTTATTGCCGATCCTGTTTTGACTTGAAGTAAAGGGAGCAAATTGAGTCAACTCTGGGAGTCGATTCCATCAAATCCTACGGGGAGTCGTGAATCGGAGTCGACTCCGAAAAACCCCGCAATCGAACAGATTGTGTGCTGCCAGAACAATATTTCTGTGGTGTGATGTGGTTTGAGGCTGTATTTTACTAACCTACCTACCGCAAACCATAAACATATACCCTAAAACAATGCAAATAGTGTTTGTAGCACAGTCTTATATGTAGCTATGCTACTGAAAGCTTTTACTGATTGCATGGGCCATTTCACATTGGTTTCATAAGTCGTGTCCATCATTTTATCTGGCTTTTTATCTTGCTCTGAGATTGCCAGGATACTGAACTTTAAGATGGTCACAAACAGAAAGACTTTAATTCAAAAAAGTCAATTCTAAAGTAGTAATAGTTTAGAGGGAGCCAAAACCGTTTTGGATATAAAACATTATTTTTCATTCCTAGGTTTTATTCCAAGCACAGAAGGAGCTTCTGGATTACAGTGGCATCGGGATAAGCATTCTTGGTAATGATCTGCATTTTAAATATATACGATTGCATGTGCAATGCAGTGTTTTGGAGGTGTTTATTTCTCTTTATATCATATCCAGAAATGAGCCACAGGTCGTCCGATTTCACCAAGATCATAAACAATGCTGAAAACCTTCTCCGTGAGCTTCTGTGAGTGTTTACGTTTCATCAAACTATCCCTCATTTAGAAATGTAATGTCTTTGCTCATATTCCATAACAATTGTGTGTTCACTCTGAATAGGAATGTACCTGAAAACTATAAGATACTGTTCCTGCAAGGTGGAGGTTCGGGACAGTTCAGCGGCGTTCCTCTCAATCTGATTGGTCTGAAGGAGGACAGGTGTGCTGATTACCTGGTCACGGGGACGTGGTCTGCAAAGGCGGCCAAAGAGGCAGAGAAGTATGGGAAAGTGAACGTGATCCATCCAAAACTGGATAGTTACACCAGTGAGTAATCAGAGTATACCAAACTGTTTTTAATTGCTGAGAGGTGATTTTTGCTGTGCTTTTTGTATTTTTTTTTTCCCCTGCATTTTTACACTCTTTCCAAAAGCATCGCTCTGCCCTTTGTGAAAGAAGCACACGTCAGCATAGTGTAAAAAAGAGTACTTAACGTACATTAAAACATTTAAATACAAACGGAATGTAATGTTTTTTTGACACTTGACCGCATGTTAATTGCAATTAAATTAATTAAATGTTTAAATTGATATTAAATGCATTTAGCTGAACTTTATAGTGTTTTTGACTTTATATATATCTTTATATATAATTTCATAATTAATTGCTGTGACAAGCAATTATGGTAAACTAAAATATACTTTAATGTCATTTCTACTTGTCTTGCATTTAAATATATCTGTAACCACATTTGTAATAATGAAGTTGCAATTTAATATATTAACGGAAAACTTTACAATAAGGTTTCATTGGTTAACATTAGTTAACTACATTAGTTAACATGAACTAATAATGAACTGCACTTCTATAGCATTTATTCATCTTTGTTAGTTAATTTTAACATTTATGAATACATTATTAAAATTAAAAGTTGTATTTGTTAACATTTGTTAATGCACTTTGAACTAACATGAACAAACAATGAACATCTGGATTTGTATTAACTAACGTTAACAAAGATGAATAAATACACAAATTTATTGCTCATGGTTAATTCATTTTAGTTAATACATTAACTAATGTTAACAAATGAGACCTTATTGAAAGTGTTACCATAATAACTTTGTGTAATATTGAATAACACACTACAGTTAAAATTATAATCCACTACTTTAGTATGTTAGTCGACACATCAAAATAAGAGTACTTTTTTAAAGCACAACAAAAGATTATTAAAACATAATAAAGTATCATTTAGAGTAAAACAAAAACAAGTCAAAAAGTGTGCTACGTGTACTCTCTTAAGCTGTTTGTTTGGGATGTACACTCAGGATGCTGGGGTCTCCAGAGACTTCAGACAATAAAATGTGATTTTGTAACATAATAATGTCATTTTTAAAAATCACTTGTTTTATTAATGTTTTTACTCTACATTTGTGCAGTGCTGGGGGTATATATATATATAATATAATATAAATAAATAAAATATTTTTATATAAAAATAAAACAACTTTTTATGTAAAATTCACTTTAAAAAAGATTCACATTTCTCATTTTCATTCATGGAGATAACATGGACAATTTGCCATGGTTTAATGTAAGATTGCTGCCATTAAAGGAACACGCCACTTTTCTTGAAAATAGGCTCATTTTCCAACTCCCCTAGAGTTAAACAGTTGAGTTTTACCGTTTTCAAATCCATTCAGCCGATCTTTGTATCTGGCGGTAGAACTTTTAGCATAGCTTAGCATAGTTCATTGAATCAGATTGGACCGTTAGCATCTCGCTCAAAAATGACCAAAGACTTTTGATATTTTTCATATTTAAAACTTGACTCTTCTGTAGTTACATCGTGTACTAAGACCGACGGAAAATGAAAAGTTGCGATTTTCTAGACCGATATGGCTAGGAACTATACTCTCATTTCTGCGTAATAATCAAGGAACTTTGCTGCCGTACCATGGGTGCAGCGGCGCAATGATATTAAGCAGCGCCTGAAAATAGGCTAACTTCCGTCAACATAACCAACGTGACAACCTGCTTGCTCAAGGAGCGTGCTGGGGACTATTTTCATGGTACAGCAGCAAAGTTCGTTGATTATTACACAGGAATGAGAGTATAATTTGAGAGAAAATCGCAACTTTTCATTTTCCGTCGGTCTTAGTACACGATGTAACTACAGAAGAGTCAAGTTTTAAATAGGAAAAATATCAAAAGTCTTTGGTCATTTTTGAGCGAGATGCTAACGGTCCAATCCGATTCAATGAACTATGCTAAGCTATGCTAAAAGTTCTACCGCCAGATCCGGAGATCGGCTGAATGGATTAGAAAACAGTAAAACTCAACTGTTTAACTCTAGGGGAGTTGGAAAATGAGCCTATTTTCAAAAAAAGTGGCGTGTTCCTTTAACTGGAGAACAAACACTTTTAAAATGAAAATAACATGAAATTTCAACTACAGCCAGTAGATGGCTTCAAAGCATTACTCAATGGCTCATCTGCCATTTTCATCATGGGTATAAGTTTTTTTTTTTTTTTTTTTAAATTTTTTATTTATTTAGATTTATGTTTAGACATTATAAAATATGACCAATTATTACAGTCAAACCTGAAATATAGTATTATATATGTGTTTTATGTGTGTGTGTGTGTGTTTGCAGTTGTTCTCCGTTGTGGTGTTACTCCATCATTTCTGTGTGTTCTGTATTGTAGCTGATTTATTTTTGACAAATTATGTAACAGAGCAACTTATGGCAGCCCATTTTTAATTTCTTATGAGTGATTTTCTGGGGTGTGGGGGTGGAGCAGTGTGTATGTGTGTGTGTGTGTGTGTGTGTGTGTGTGTGTGTGGGTTGCCACTTCTGTATTTGTGTTCTGTGTTGTGGCTGATTTAATTTTTTCTATTTGACAAATATAAAAAACAAAGTATCTTTTTTTCATTTCCCCATTAATTTCAATGTGGGGTCTCAGGAGACGCTGAACATCCTGAGAGGGACCTTTTTTTCACACTAATTTCCACTTATTTTTTTTGTTTGTAGAGTTAGCAAGTGTCAACCACGACATCAAGTCTCATGCCATTTAGATGAAGAGCACATTTAAGCACACTTCTGTTTCACTTTTGATCCTCACATGACTTTTAGTGATGAAGCAAACTTTGTTTTCTCAGAAATCCCAGAAAGCAGCACCTGGTCATTGAATCCTTCGGCGTCGTACGTCTATTACTGCTGCAATGAGACGGTGCACGGCGTGGAGTTCAACTTCATCCCTGACACCAAAGGAGTGGTTCTCGTCAGTGACATGTCATCCAACTTCCTGTCCAGGCCGGTAGATGTGTCAAAGGTTGGTGATTGATTCTTCAGCTCTCGTACATTTTTTTTATTTTTTTATTTGGTATCCTAAGTTCACCATCTTTATCATAAAAGTGGCCGTATTATACAGTAATTCTACTTTTAACCTAATTGCTAGTTAAGGCTGTGCGTCTCTGTTCATTTCCACAGTTTGGTCTGATATTTGCCGGCGCGCAGAAGAATGTTGGCTGTGCGGGTGTGACGGTTGTCATTGTCAGAGAGGATCTGATGGGCAAGGCCCTAAAAGAGTGCCCGATTATACTGGACTATCAGGTGCAGGCTGGCAATAACTCGCTCTACAACACTCCTTCATGCTTCAGGTGGGTCTTTTCTGTCTTCATCGTATTGTGTCTCTGTAGTCTTCATTAACTACTAATGCATATGTCAGCTATGATCAAATAAAGCAATAGTTTAACTACAAAAACCAAACAAGCAGCAGTGGATTTCTTTCTTTTTTGAGTTGTTTTTACTATGTAGAGGCGTTTGGGATCAGTATGGTTTTTAAGTCTCTTCTGCTCACCAAGGCTGCATTTATTTGTTCAAAAATACAGTAAAAACAGTAATATTGTGAAATATTACAATTAAAATACATTTTCTATGTGAATATATGTATATATAGTAAAGTGTAATTTATTTCTGTGATCAAAGCTGGATTTTCAGCATCATTACTCCAGTCTTCAGTGTCACATGATCCTTCAGACATCATTGTAAAATGCTGATTTTGTGCTAAATTATTAGAAATTAGTATTGGTGCTCAATTATTAATAATGGTTCTTATTTTTTATCAATGTTAAAAAATCTGAGCAATCTTTGTTGAATTAAAAGTTCAAAAGAACAGAATTTATTTGAACATTTATTTCTTTTGTAACATTATAAATGTTTTTACCGTCACTTTGATCAATTTAACGCATCCTTGCTGAAAAAAGTGTTGTTGTTATTATTTTTATATATATATATATATATATAATTTAGCCCAAACCTTTGAATGGTAGTGTATCATGGTTTCCATCAAAAATATAAATAAATAAATATAAAAACAGCAACAACTGTTTTCAACACTGACTATAAAAATATTTCTTAACCCTCTGGTACTATTCGGTAATTTTTGACCAAAATATGTTTTTACTTCATCGGAATGGTACGAAACTTGGTATAGGTTTTGGCACTTGGCACAAAAAAATCATGGACATGATTCGAAAAGGTTAAATGGTCCTGAAAAAAATAGTCACACTTGTATTGTTCACGTTAAAAAATTAGCGTTTTGGAAATGAATGGGAGACTAATTTCATCTAGTGGAAACTTTTGGTACTGCACCCAAACAAAATCTCACTGAAAGCTCATTTTTTGAGATATCAACCTCAAATTTGGAACACAACTTGTTTAGATTTATGATTTTAGAGTAAAATGTGTTTTGGAAAATAAATATTTCATATAAAAATTGAAAATGGTATTTTTGTGCATTTTTCATAACAATAATGTAAAATTTCATTTTCACTTCAGCAATAATCTGCCAGGAGTCATCTTTAAAAAAAAAAAAAAAAAAAAAACAAACTTCAGTCTGTGCTCCAAAGCATTAAAGATTTATGACAGTTTAAGTTGGAAATTTACTTTTCATGTTCATGCTCAAAAAGTGAATAAATGGATTATAACTACTGCATAAATATAATTTAGTACCATAAAAAATACAAAATATTAATTAAAACATTATCAAACTAAAATATAGTTCAATGATTTCATTGAAATAAAAAACAAAAAACACATTTGGTCATTTTTGACCGACACGCGGTACCAGAGGGTTAAACACAAAATCATCATATTAGAATGATTTCTGAAGGATCATGTGACACTGAAGACTGCCGTAATGATGCTGAAAATTCAGATTTGATCACAGGAATAAATTTTAACATTTTAACATGTATTTAAACAGCAAACCGTTATTTTTAATTGTAATAATATTTCACAATATTACTGTTTTTTACTGTATTTTGATCAAATAAATACAGCCTTGCTGAGCAGAAGAGACTTCTTTCAAAAACGTTAAAAAACCTTAATGTTTCCAAACTTTTGACAGGTATTGTATATGCAATAATGAACAATTATTCCAAGGTCATAAGTCTAATTTAAGGCTATTTATGATTGTCAAGAAATATAGCAACTTGGTGCATTAATTTAAAATGTAGTTGATAGAATTGAGTGAATATCCAACAGTGTATTACAGCATTTTTAATGGCATCCAGTCAGAGACATTTGCAGTGGTTTTACCGTTTTTAATGAGGATTTACGGCTTTGTTTGCATCTTATAATCTTGTGGCTCATTTCAAGATCTGTTTGTAGAGCCTCCACATAGATCGTCTTTTCCAGCTTACAGGGATACAAGGAAGAATCCTATGGATGAAATGTTACAAGACATTACAATACTCTCCTTTTCTAAACAGGAGCCCTTTTATAATTTAGTGTGTGCCTAATAGACTCCTCAACATTTGATCAAAGTATTAACCGTTCTGTAATATTAACTTGTACATGCTTGTTTCTGTGCAGTATTTACATTATGGGCTTGGTTCTGGAGTGGATCAGGAACAACGGAGGAGCAGACGCCATGGAAAAGCTAAACAAACAGAAATCTGCCATCGTCTATGACATCATCAACCAGTCCAATGGATTCTACTCGTCAGTAATCAGTGATTTTGATTCAGTCACATGCTAACAATTTTGCAGATAAAATGTAATCCTCTTGTACAGAAGGTTATTCTTAATGTTTAATATTTAAACATTCAGCTTTTTAATTGCTAATCCATTATATAATGTTAATATAATAAAAATGAGGAAAATATTTTTAGTATTATCCAAAATCAGTTGTTATAATAATAAATGATATCTGCTCTGCATAAAACGACTTTCTTCCTCAGTATTTTTGTCTTGTTTTCCAGCAAAATATCTAAACATTCTTAAATCAAGATGGATTTACTTGAAAAGCAAAATGACAGGAGTTGACTGACTGAATTTTTCAGTAAACAACTTTATATATTAAGTGAGTTCTTTGCTTAAAACAAGAAAAAATATCTGTCAGTGAGGTAAGAAAATAATCTTGTTTCCAAAACAGCCCTGACCCGTCGAGGCATGGACTCCACTAGACCCCTGAAGGTGTGCTGTGGTATCTGGCACCAAGATGTTAGCAGCAGATCCTTTAAGTCCTGTAAATTGTGAGGTGGGGCCTCCATGGATCGGACTTGTTTGTTCAGCACATCCCACAGATGCTCGATTGGATTGAGATCTGGGGAATTTGGAGGCCAAGTCAACACCTCAAACTCGTTGTTGTGCTCCTCAAACCATTCCTGAACCATTTTTGCTTTGTGGCAGGGCGCATTATCCTGCTGAAAGAGCCCACATCCACCAGGGAATACCGTTTCCATGAAAGGGTGTACATGGTCTGCAACAATGCTTAGGTAGGTGGTACGTGTCAAAGTAACATCCACATGGATGGCAGGACTCAAGGTTTCCCAGCAGAACATTGCCCAAAGCATCACACTGCCTCCGCCGGCTTGCCTTCTTCCCATAGTGCATCCTGGTGCCATGTGTTCCCCAGGTAAGCGACGCTCACACACCCGGCCATCCACGTGATGTAAAAGAAAACGTGATTTATCAGACCAGGCCACCTTCTTCCATTGCTCCGTGGTCCAGTTCTGATGCTCACGTGCCCACTGTTGGCGCTTTCGGCGGTGGACAGGGGTCAGCATGGGCACCCTGACTGGTCTGCGGCTATGTAGCCCCATACACAACAAACTGTGATACACTGTGTATTCTGACACCTTTCTATCAGAACCAGCATTAACTTCTTGAGCAATTTGAGCATTTTAACTTCTTCTCGTCTGTTTGATCAGCCTTCGCTCCCCACGTGCATCAATGAGCCTTGGCCGCCCATGACCCTGTCGCCGGTTCACCACTGTTCCTTCCTTGGACCACTTTTGACAGATACTGACCACTGCAGACCGGGAACACCCCACAAGAGCTGCAGTTTTGGAGATGCTCTGACCTAGTCGTCTATCCATCACAATTTGGCCTTTGTCAAGCTCGCTCAAATCCTTATGCTTGCCCATTTTTCCTGCTTCTAACACATCAACTTTGAGGACAAAATGTTCACTTGCTGCCTAATATATCCCACCCACTAACAGGTGCCGTGATGAAGAGATAATCAGTGTTATTCACTTCACCTGTCAGTGGTCATAATGTTATGCCTGATCGATCGATCTATATATATATATATATATATATAACATTTTTTTTTGCAGTGTGTTCATGTTGTGATCTCTGTTCAGACTTTTGTTTTTTGTCAAAATGACTTCTCGCCCTTTTTCCCTCTTACTCTACACAATCTTTCAGATGCCCTGTGGACGTGGCGTGTCGAAGCCGCATGAACATTCCATTCCGCATCGGAAAGAAGGAAGGAGATGAAAGTCTTGAGAAGTCATTCCTGGATGGTGCCTCTAAACTTGGCATGATCTCACTTAAAGGACACAGGTATTGTGTGAAAATTAGGAAAATATGATGTTTGTTTTTTCGAATTCATGCAGTCTTATAGTTATTGCACACCAGTTTATCATCAAACATTTTCTTTTGCTTTTATGGAGGAGTAATGTTGCACAAACACATTGAATAACTTCTGATGTATCTGTCAAATGCACTCACAAGCATTTATTTAAAGGTTTAGTGTGTAAATTTTAGCGGCATCTAGTGGTGAGGTTGTGAATTGCAATCACCCACCGCTCACCCCTCCCTTTCGAAGCATATAGAGAAGCTACGGTGGCCGTCACAGGACAAAGATGTCAACGTCTGAGACAGCAGAGAGTAGCTAGCGCTCCGTAAAGCAGTTTGTCCGTTTAGGGCTACTGTAGAAACATGACGGCGCAAAATGGCGATTTCACTGTAAGGGGACCCGCGGTGTATGGAGATAGAAATGCTCAATTACACCACTGAAAACATAGTTATGTATATTATATTGCATTTCTGTCAATAGATCCTCCGAAATATTACACACTGCACCTTTAAACTAAAATATGTAATTTCCATTGCACAAAATTGCACCTTCATCATTACGAATCTGATTTAAAAATGTATTAACTTTAAATGTAATATCGAATAACACCCTACAGTATAATCAACAGTACTTTATATGTGCTTTATGGGCTGTTTACACGACACCGTTTTCAGCTAAAAATGGAAAACTTTTTTTTATGCGTTTTGGCTATTCATTTACACGACAACAGCGTTTTGAGGGGCGGAAAACACAACGTTTTGAAAATGGGTTTTAAAATGCAAGTATTTTGAAAACGATACCGTTATCGTCTCCGTGTAAACTACAAAAACACGAATTTGTGAAAACAGTGATGTCATGCGCATGTGTATTACATGTTCAGTCAATAGAGGGTATACATTGACGTCACTTTCCCGCCGGAACACGCCCCCTTCAGCCGGACTGAGTGGCAGAAGAGCTGCTGCGTGACTGGAGGTGATAGGGGAAACTGCGAAAACGCCATCTACTGGCCTGGCAGCAGAATACAGTGATTTTAGTCATTTTTGTCGATACGAGTAAATGGGGATCGTTTGACAGCATTGTCGCCTGTACGTTTCCGTTTTTAGTACATCGTTGTCATGTAAACGTACCCTGAGTGTGTGTGTTTAATGTTGCACAAACCACATTAACATTAACCTTCAACAAATTTGAATAACTCTTGTTTTATGCATAATTTATCCATATAATGTATGTACAAATAAGTGCTGGACTTGTCAGTTTGGGATGTAGCAGTTCAGTTATGCAAGTACACATTGTACAATTTTGGGCTGTCCCAGACGAAAGATGTCCAATCGTGGTGATTTCTGTGGTCGTGGCTCCTAACTGGTGGTCTTCCGTCGTACAGTGAGAGAGGTTCAAAGACGGCTGTTGTCACAGTCTTGCAACCAAAGATAGCCCTGAGATAATTTTCTGACAGTGTCGAGTGTTTGCTGCTACGACCTACGTCTACTGAATAACCAATAAAAATGCAACATGAAATGGCGTATTGATCAACGCGACATGGCGCTAAAACTTAAAACTACTCAAGCTCCATTTACAAGATTGGCATGCCAAGTTTTCCTCTTCCCTAGCCACGACCGCATCCATATTCTCCTCTTTCGCTTCCTCCTCTTTTTTTCAGCGCACATAAAAACCACAAATTGCGATTCATCTTGCTCTACTTGTTTACCACTAGCGCATGAAGATGTTTTATTCGTCTATACTACCTTGCACCGTAGCCTACGATTCAATAGGTGGTATCATCATACAGTCTACATGCATGTCGTACCCAGGTTTATAAGATCCATGTTGTACAGTGTGATTTGTAATGATTTTATAGGATTGCCTACAGTCTGTAGCAGGCATTCAGTATGTTGGTAGCAGTGTATGAAACATGTTTTGTTTATGCACAATATTTGTTTCAGAATGGACACAGATTATTATTGCTAATTTCCCATGACAAAATGTGATTTGTCCAGCACACGCTTAACCACCACTCAGAACTGCATAGAGAATGCCAATTCCAATTCAAATCCAAACAGAATTTGGAATTTTCAAAATTTAAATTTCAAAAGTTCAAAGCTTTGATGTTAATTGATTTGACCGTTTTCAACTAAGCTTAGATGAATGTCTAATCAGTTGAGATGATAAATGTGCATAATTGGTCAAAATGAAAATGATCACCTGACTAATAAAGAAGTGCTGTGGAAGCAAAGCACATGACAATGATAAGATTGTGTTTCTCATGTGTAGTCCTGTCCTGTCTCACGATTCTCTCACTGTTCTCAGGTCTGTTGGTGGCATCCGAGCTTCCTTGTACAACGCAGTGACTGTTGAAGATGTGAAGGCTCTTGCTGTCTATATGGAAGAGTTCCTTAAAAATCACCAGTAGCTTAAAGGCCTTTTTTTTGCAACTTGGATTCAAAGGGGTTTCTTGATTATAGCATAACAGATTTGCACCATTCATTGCAACAAGTTGTAGCAGATGAATGGAGTATAACTATAACTAAAACTCTAATTCTATTCTATTTGAATAGCAAATTGTTGTCATTGTTGCGTAATATTCTTTTTTTTTTTTAACTGGCCCTTTTATTCAAGTTCTAGTGTGCCTTAATGCTTGTAAAATTGCAATTTACTTATATTTCAAAACATTCCATGTTTTACTAATGTAACTGTATGTTATTAGTGACTGAATGGACTGAATACTGTGATTCAAGCTAAAAGAAAATAAAACACTACTAAAATGCTCTATGCCGCAGAATTTATTCCCGAGTAGAGATTTTAAAGGTACATTAATATGCATTATGGATATTAATGGATGATTTCGAAAAGACTTATTCTTAAAAAAAACAGTACTGTTGTGGTACCATGGTACTGAAGGAATACCGTATTTATTTATTTTTATTGTACCATAATCTTTACATGGTACTTTAAAGAGTATATGGGCTTTTGCTATATTAATAAAAGTATTTGCATGTGGGAGTATTTATTCAACTTTGGAGTATTGTATTACCCTTTTCTCTTGTAGCAACTGGTCAAATCCAAACAAGAGCCAATTAACTGAAGTTTTACTCTCCATTGTGGCTTGGGTTGCCAAGTCTGCTGTTTTCCTGTGGATTTAGGGTACTTTTAAATTATTATTTTTTTTTTGTTGACATAATGCATAAATTATATTTGACAGAAATGTATGTATTGGAGTATTTTATTATCTACCCATTTTTTTTTTTAGTGAGGAAGGGGCACTGGTAGGGGGGGCAAAAAACTGTGTAAAATAAATAAATAATAACAAATAAGATTAAAAAAATAAATAAAACATTGTTTAAAATAAATACATTGATTAAATAAAAAAATAATACATCTAAATAAATAAGACGTATAGTGAGTAGAATTTTTTTGAATAATGTAACATAATAAAAGTCGGAAAATAAGCCCTGCCGCTTTAAATGACGAGAAAAACCTTTTATTTGGAAGTCAGGTAGGACCCGGAAGTTGAAAGTGCAAACATCGTATGGGATATTAACGATTTCAATATCAGAAGTCCAGTTTGTCACTTAAAAAGCAAATTATTAAATCATCCTTTATTTACGCTTGATTTAGAATTTAACGACTAATTTTCATGCTCTTATTAACTGAGGACAGACGAACGTCAGATGAATGACAGAAGTGCAGCCGGCGGAAGTGACGCAGGGTCAGTCAGTATCAGACACCTGCATGTTACAGTTACCAGAAAACTCACGGGAACCAAAGATGTCGCGTTTATGAAGCAAGGCTGGTGTTAGATTGGGTGAGTTTGGCATGAGCACGTTAAACAGGCTGTTATGTTGTTTTTAATGTCAGTTTGGCTCATGTATGACGCGGCAGTTCTCTCAAGCTGCTCTTTGTCCTCAGGCAAAAACAGCCGTTACTCAGGAAATCTGCTCGTGTTTTAACTTGTATTTAATACTTTCACATCATACACGTAGAAATATCGCGCTATGTGTTCTTTGATCCATGTAAATAATCCACAGTCACGGTCAAAATTGAGTACATAGAGTCACTAAACACTGAATGCACGTCAACATTCATTAAAGGCACAATATGTAAGATTTTTGGATTAAAAATATCCAAAAACCACTAGAACAGTGTTATATATTTTGTTGACTTGTGTACTTGCATTATCCCAAATGTTTCCAAGAATGTTTAAATCCAGAGAAATAAGCAATTTTAACCAGGACACGAATTGTGTCTGAATGACATCATACCCACGATACCCTCGATTTCCGGTTTTATTTTGTAGAAACCATGGAAACACCAAAGACGCTTTAATATATTATATTGTTTATTAGACAAGGGAACAACTGTTTGGAGACATTTATAGACAGAAAACTAATTATTGTATATGTTTTTTATGTTTTAAAATTAATTGCATGCCATTTAGCAACACAAGCCATCCAGCATTTATTAATATGATATTCTAATATCGATCTAGCTCACTGCAGTGTGCAACAAGTGTCTCATAGTAGCCTCCGAGCGAACGCACAGAGTAGCATTATAACAATTTTCAACACACTCAAATGTATCTAATATGATAAAACAGTGTTGCGTTACCTCACATACACATGAGCGGAAGAAGCGGAAGCGGCGACTGTGGCATAATAAAAGCTCCGCTGCTCTCGAGCCGTGTGTCGCGCTCGTCTCTCATTAGCAATCGCTCCAGCGGCCTCGTTCAGCTCCACAGCACTCGGCCCTGCTCTGCTTCATACTACAGTAACGTTAATAATCTCATCCATGCCTGAGTCCTGTCCTGATTCTTTTCCAAAGGCTGTGAGGTGAAGACGACAACTCCCCTGAATCCGCGCTCAATCTCGGCGTCATCAAGCTACGCCTTTGTTTTGAATAGGCGACCTCTAGAGGCAAAAAACTTCATAGTGTGCCTTTTAAAGGATTAATAATTACTTTTGAATAGTGATTATTGTTAATCACTACTAGGGATGTGACGGTGAGGACATTTTCCCAATTGACGTGTGACAACACCGGCGGGAGCTTTTAAATCACTAATTCTAAACCGAAAGTAAAAATGCACACAGCCGCTCGGGCATTTATAACGGTGCGGAGCAAAGCGAGTGTTTTCAATGAATTCTTATGGAAGTTAAGCTTCCATAGGCATGAACTGAAAACGCGCCAGTGGACACGCACCGTGAATGACAGTGCGGCCATGCACATTTTTCTTTCGGCATAGAATAAGCGCCAATTCGGGGGTGGGTTGCTTGAATTGTGGGTTCATTAGCCTATTATTCTTAATGAAAAACACAACAACAAATCAGTACAATGACAAACTCACTTAAATAGACACTTTTACATTTCGCTTTGAAACCAAATCTTCCGCGATCATCTTGTCATTGCCGCGGTGGGCAAGTGATGTAACCGGTGTTTCGCCTGAACACCGGCAACACCGACTATCGCAGCAAGCCTAATCATTACTTTATGGGTTTTATGAATCCTCATATCAAAGTTGCTGTGAAGGGAGCACTTTATCACTGGGATTTTAACTAGTTTATTAATATTCCTTCATATTAATCTTGATTTCCACCCATAAATCCAGATCCACAATGGCTGATAAGGGAAACAGGAAGTTCTCTCCACGATACAGGAGGCAGAAGGAAACAGATGAAGAGGAGAGCTGGAGGAGCCCGTTGGGACGTGACCATGTGAGCCATGAACGTAGTTACAGCCCTAAAACAAAGTGGGGTCATGGTCGACCCTTTGAAAGTGACGGGAATAGAAGAGCCAAAGCCAGCTCGCTGTCTGAGGGAAGAGTGTTTGGACAGAGTCCTTCTCACCAGGACCGATTCCAGAGGGGTTCACCTGCCGAGCGGAGGAACTGGAGAGAACGACGAGACAGACATGGTAAAACACATGGATAATATCGTTTAATTAAGTTATGAGATTGAAATGTGTCTAATATCTGTCTTCGTCTCGTCTGTCTATCAGACAGCACGCAGAGTTGGAGGGAGAAGAGCAGGATGGTGTCGATTGAAAGCTGCCTCACTAGACGGGATGTTTTACAGCTGTGCTTGGATGCCGAAGGCAGTGATTGTGACCAGAAAGAGGTTTGGAAGTTATAAACTAACCGATTAGGCAATTCTGTGCAAAATGTCATGATTTAGAAAAGAGATATTCTTAAAAAACAGTGCTGTGGAGGTAGAAGGAATACCGTATTTATGTAAAGAGCATCTTGGTACTACAATACTACATGTTTACAATTATTAGTGCTGTGATTTTACTATTGAAGCATATATTAAACAACAGTGCTGGGTAGATTACTTACAAAATCGGTTACTGATCCAAACATGACGTCAAGTTTGTCACTTAATAAAGCATTAAATAAAGGGTGATTTAAAATTTTTTTTTTTGTTAAATGGCTAATTTGCATGCTCTTATTAACTGAGGACAGATAAACGTCAGATGATTGACAGAAGTGACAAAAATTGTAATGTAATCTAGATTTTAGGTAACGTATTGTGTCTACTAAATAAAGTGCGGGACGTGCTTTATGTAAAAGAGTTAAGCGCAATGAGCCATGAAAAAATCATAATCTAATCGAATTATGAGGCAAGTGAAGATTCACAGTTATGACTAACTGTCTGTACAAAGTTTGAGACTGATCTGTTAACTTGGTAGGGCATTAGTCCTGGATTTACTCCAGATGTTACACAATAGCCCAGAAAGAGATTAATGAGATTTTCTATGGATGTTTTATATATTAATGGATTTATATAGGCCTATTAATGACATTTTCTACTGATATTTCATTTTACTAATAAAGTTATAGCCTACAAATCATTAAAGTGAACTGACTTGGTAAATCAAGCTCTTGTGGTACCCCCATTCGTTTCAATGTTTCACGCTTTTTGGACATGCACATCATAATAAATAGGCTTGTTTTACAAAACTCTAAGAATTTTCCCATAAATGTGTCCTATATCACTGAAAATGGGAAAATCTTAGCTTTAATGTGGTATATGGCACATAGTCAGAATAATAATGGTTAAAATGTTTTGCAGTTTTAAAAATAAGCTTGATTTTAAAATTGGAATTTCTCAAAAACATGATTTTCTGAGCCTGAAATTCAGCAAATTTTTGACAGATATCAAGGTTATATTTTCACAGAATGTTCTTTACATTATGTAGGATGATTTTATATATAAAACAGTGAATCTCAAAAAAAATGACTAGCTGGGTTTTCACAGGCGGGGTCATATATTCCATTTCTTTGTAATCAATATCATGAAGTGCATTAAATATTACATCACAGGCTCTGTTTATAAAATCACATTTACTGCACTTTAATGCACTTACATAATTAAGATTTTTTTTTAATGAAATAATACTCACCAAGGCTGCATTTATTTAATAAAAATACAGTAAAATTGTGAAATATTTTTATAATATAATATTCTATTTGAATATGTTAAAATGTAATTTATTCCTGTGATCACAGCTGAATTTTCAGCAAAATTACTAGTCTTACATGATCCTTCAGAAATCAGAAATGATGATTTGCTGCTCAAGAAACATTTCTGATTATTATCAATATTGAAAATAGTTCTGCTGCTTCATATTTATTATTATTAACTGATTTTTCAGGATTCTTTGATGAATGGAAAGTTTAAAAGAGCAGTATTTATTTGAAATATAATTTTATTTTATAATTCAATTGATTTTTTTTGTAACTATGAAAAGTCATTTTTGATCAGTTTAATGCGTCCTTGCTGAATAAAAGTATTAATTTCTTCCACAGAAAAAACAAACTTTGTCCATTGATCATTATTGTTGACGAAATCTGATTTTTAAAAAAAATAAAAAATGTTTATGCCTTCTTATTAGTCAAACATCAGCCTCAAGTTCAGATGTGATAAATGTAAGGTGTTCTGTGAAGACATCTCGCCAGCGCTCGCTCACATCAGAGAAAGATCCCACAGGAAGAAAGCCAGGGTGAGGAATCATATAACAAAATTATGATCATGCTCAAACTGCTGTGTTTGTTATTTATGGCTGAAATGTGTCTCCTCATTACAGGAACTGCAGAAGCTGACGCTGCTGTTGAACATACCGGCTCCTGGAAAAGCACAGTGTCATTTAATCAGCTCTGCACTGGAAAGTGTGGTCACTGAGTTTGGTTTGAACGACCAGGATTTGAAACAACGCCAAAATATTCTCGCTCTCGTTCAGAAAGTCCTTCAACCTTTCCTTCCAGGTATGTAACAGCGCAAAGCTTGTTGAATCCTTTATCTGATGCTTCCTAGAGCTGCACGATTCTGGAGAAATTGAGAATCACTGTTTTTTTGTTCAAAATAGAGATCACAATTCTGAATAAACAATTTTGAATGAATGATTCAGTGACTCACTCATAAAGACATTTCATTACTGGATGGATCAGTGTTTTTAAATGAATGATTCACTCATAAAGACATCACATTTCATTACTGGATGAATCAACGTTTTTGAATGAATGATTCAATGACTCACTCATAAAGACATCTCGTTTCATTACTGGATGAATCAACGTTTTTGAATGAATGATTCAGTGACTCACTCATAAAGACTTCTCGTTTCATTACTGGATGAATAAGCGTTTTTGAACAAATCTTTTGAATGAATGATTCAGTGACTCACTCATAAAGACATTTCATTACTGGATGGATCAGTGTTTTTAAATGAATGATTCACTCATAAAGACATCACATTTCATTACTGGATGAATCAACGTTTTTGAATGAATGATTCAGTGACTCACTCATAAAGACATCACATTTCATTACTGGATGAATCAGCGTTTTTGAATGAATGATTCAATGATTCACTCATAAAGACTTCTCATTTCATTACTGGATGAATCAGCGTTTTTGAATGAATCTCTTGAATGATGATTCAATGACTCACTCATAATTGTGCAGCTCTAATGCTTCCTCCATACATTTGACTCTCTTTTCCCCTTCAGAATGCCAATTCAGGTTATATGGATCTTCCTGCTCCAAGTTCGGCTTCAAAGATTCTGATGTAAACATTGATGTGAAGTTTCCATCCCATGTGAGTATGAAGTGTTAATTAGAAATAATCTCACAATTTACCTTTTAGTATATCCCATGGCTTTGTCTTCTGAGTAAATTATTTTATATTTACATTAAAATGGGCAATTTTTTTTTCAATTTGATCCTTTAGCAAGACTGTGCAGTGCCACAACAACTTGATTAAACCTAGCATGAAGTGAACTTTACTCTCTTCAGTTATTACAGGCATCACAAAGTAATACATCAATTATTAAGGCTCTTATCAGACTTGTGCTGGATGATGATTAGCTATTATTGGCTCAAACCCCTGATACAAGCTAATTATCACTGACATTAAGACACAGTATCACAATTTGCTGTGTGTACACTATGATAGCTAACACATAAACCATGGCATATGCATTTTAAAGGCTTTAAATAAAGGATAATCCACGGCTAGCTGTGCATTAAACGATTTTAATGCACGACGTGGAGGCAAAGAACATGACAAAGGCAAAGACAAAATCGTTTAATGCACAGCTAGCCGTGGATTATCCCGCTTATACCATGGTCATTTGCCGGCATTGACAACTTAAAGCTGTTATGGATGTTTGCAGTGCAATATTTGACCGGAAGGGATAAAATTATGGTTATGGCTCGTTAGATCTAGCATTCTGCCCGCTTTGAATCAGACACAGAGATAAAGTAGTGTGTAAGATTACATTTATTTGAATGAACGAATCAAAGCATTTATTTAAATTCATTATCGAGAGAGATATGAGAGATGCGTGTGTGAATTACCTGCGTCTGTGCAGCGTCTCTCTCTATTAACAACGAAGCTGTGAGTTTAATTACTTAAAAACCAGCGATGATACCCCCTCGTTGCTGAGAAATATAATGTAGCGTTTTGGTTCAATGAAAACAGTGCGAGTGACGTATGCGTGTGTGTGTGCTTCACTAGCTATGTCTCCATCCACCTATTTTTATGTGCATTTTGGGATATCACATAAAAAAACTGGTGGATAGAAACGCCAAGATGTGCATAAATTCTAAAAATGTGCATGAAAACATACGAGACAAACGTGTGCATAAACTACGAAGGAAACACATTTACTGAGTAAATTTCTCAGTGTGCATCAAAAAAATCATGGGTCACACTTTAGATCAGGGTCCAAATCCCACTATTTATATACTAATTATTAACTATGACTTTTGCCTCAATAAACGCCTAATGACTGCTTATTACAGTAGCTCCTGGCCATAAATTCAGGTAGGGCAGTGTCTGGATCTTAGTGCTAGTTTATGATAAACATTTTGTAAGCTTTATATCCTAATCGCTGAGAACAGCAGATACACTTTTGGCAGAATTCTAATGTCCTTGCGTTATTCAGCCTGAGGGTGGCGCTCTAATGATGATTGACAGACTTTAGTACACACGACAAACGCATAGAATATCATTTTAGAATTGCCTTAATGTATTTATTGCGTCCAAATGTTTTTTAGAATGTTACAAGTTGTGTAGGATTTCCAGTGAGGTGTTAATAATATATCCTGCTCACTTTACGACATAACATGGTCTAGAAAATCTATGTTTGGATGAGTATTTTGGTGGGGCTCTGTCCATACAGATGAGCCGCGGCTGGCTTATTAATAGTTAGTAAGGTAGTTAAGTTTAGGTATTGGGTAGGATTAAAGCTTGGTTTATACTCGATGCGTCCGCACGAGCACGAAGGTGTGCGCGGCAAAAGTGACGTCATCGCGGAGAATGCTGTTTTGGTTGTTCTGATATGCCTGAGAAAATGCTGAGCTTTATTCGTAAATGTTTTATGCGATTATTCCCATTTTGCGCATAAGTTAAATTCGCAACTTTGGATGGAAACGTGGCTAATGAAAACAGCGCATTAATATAGAACGTTGATTAAACTGACTTGGAACTACCTGTGCATTAAACGATTTAATTGCACACCTTCCAGCCAATCAGAATCGAGTATTCAGACAGACCGTGGTATAATTCAATTTCTTTCATCAAACGGTGTACAATTTTTGAGAATGTTTGGTCACATGTTTTAAAAAAATTAATTTCTGCAATAATCTGTTACTTTTGCTGATGAAGTTTGGTCAATAAGGGTTTTGTAAATAAGAAAAAAATCTCTCATCAGTTCCAGCATCCTGATATTCTGCTCGTGGCTCAAGAGCATCTCTCAAAAAGCGGTAAGTTGAAAGATGAAAAGCTGTGAAAGCAAAAAAAAAAAAAAAAAAAGTGTTATAATTGGCCATGGTGGAAAAAAAAAAAAGCAGGGTATGATACTGAAATTTTGGCCAAAAAATAGCTGATACATATAATGTTTTGGGTCACAATTGAGTTTAGGGTCCAATTCTCACTATTAACTATGACTTTTGCCTCAATAAACTCCTAACTACTGCTTATTAATAGTTAGTAAGGTAGTTGTTAAGTTTAGGTATTGGGTAGGATTAAAGGATGTAGAATATGATCATGCAGAATAAGGCATTAATATGTCCTTTATAAGTACTAATAAACAGCCAATATCATAATAATATGCATGATAATAAGCAACTAGTTAATAGTGAGAGTTGAACCCTAAACTAAAGTGGGTTACACTTTATTTTAAGGTGTCATTGTTACAGTGTAATTATATATTTAAGTACTGAGTAATATTAATTAACAACATGTACTTACTACAGGGTTAGGGTAGGATTAGGATTTGGTTGAAGGTTAGTTGCATGTAATTATTCATAATTTACTGCTATTACTATATAACATATGTAACAAGGAGACTGGAAAATAAAGTGTTCCCCAAAAGTGTTACCAAGTTTAAATTTATTAAAAGCATTTATAAATAAAATAAAAGCATAATATATGCATAAAAGTATTCACAATAAAGCGTAACAATGGTATGTTTTCATTTTTCTCACTCTTTTATTTTTATAATCGCAGATCTTTTTGTCGATGTGGAAGGAGACTTCCATAGGAGGATGCCTGTAGTTGTGTGCAAAGAGAAGTCAAGGTCTGCTTCCTTGTTTATTGGTCTTTTACAGTTTACATTTGAAGCTAACTGCATTTAAATGTGTGTGTATATCATTTTATTTCGTTTTTTTTTAAAATATGTTTTTAAATGTACACTACTGGCAAAAAGCTTCTCCAGTCAGTAAGATTTGTATTTTTTTTAAAAAAGAAATTAATACGTTTATTCAGCAAGGATGCATTAAATTGATCAAAAGTGACAGTAAAGGCATGTTACCAAAAAAATTCTATTTCAAATAAATGCTGTTCTTTTGAATTTTATTCCTCAAAGGATCCTAAAAAAAATGAAGCAGCACAGCTGTTTTCAAAATTGATAATAATCAGAAATGTTTCTTAAGCACTAAATCATCATATAAGAATGATTTCTGAAGGATCATGTGACACTGCAATTCAGCTTTGATCACAGATATACATTACAGTTTATTATATATTCACATAGAAAACAGCTATTTTAAATTGTAATAATATTTCACTATTTTTACCATATTTTTAATCAAATAAATGCAGCGTTGGTGAGTACAACACTCTTTTTTTAAAAACATTTAAAAATCTTACTGACCCCAACCTTTTGAATGGTATTGTATGTTAAATTCACTGACAGTTGTCTCTTTTTTTTAAACTGCTTTAAACATATGTTATATATCTTTTTTTGATCTTTTGAAGTGGTCTGATCTGCAAAGTCAGCGCAGGCAATGAAAGTGCGTGCTTAACAACAGCATATTTGGCCGAGATGTCGAGTCTGGAACCGCAACTCATCCCGCTGGTCACATGCTTCAGACACTGGGCTAAGGTAAGACTGATGTGCACAGTGCTATTTGTGGGTATGTAACCTACAGTATGTAGGGTTTTTTTCAGCCATGTTTAAAATACTAAATTGCATGTTTTGTTTACTATGGTTCTCAGTGTTGTCTGAAACATGACATAAGTTATGTTATATGAACATTAGTTAAATATAATATTACATGGATTTTTTTTAATGTACAGTGAAATGGCATAAAGAATGTTAACGCTCTGCATGCCTTAATAATATGTGATTTTTTTGTGTGTGAATTAGATTTGTTGTGTAGACCAGATGGAAGAAGGTGGACTTCCATCCTACTGCATTAGCCTCATGGTCATCAGCTTCTTGCAACGACGCAAGGAACCGGTCTTACCTTCATACCTAGAACACGTGGTGTGTGATTCAGCATTAATGCATCAGTTTATTCAAGTTTATAGGACCAATGCCTGATTATTGCATCTGGATCCTTTTGGAGAGGTAACCTGAGATAATCTGCAGTCAGCCGGTCATTATTGCAAAAATAAGAAATGAACTCGACACGGTAATCAAGACGCAGACCCTATGCAATAGTTATCCTGTTTATTACACAGATACTCATCACATGAATAAATATAGGAAATTGAAGTTTGAAATCCAACATGAAATTATTTACACTTTTCTTAAAAGCCTTTATGTATAATGCATTATAAAGGTATTCATAATATACATCATGCATTGTAGCTTTAAATAAGTTAAAATGCATTATAATATTACATCTGAAATTGGTTGTATGCATTACACTTTCTAAAGGTGTGTTCAATCAATGTTTGAGTATTATAATGTATTATAACTGAGGTTACAGTTATTCATGAGACCATTATAAGGTGCATTAAAATGCATTTTAAATCAAGGCTTTAAGCAAAGTGTTACCAATTATTTTATAATTTTACCTGTATATTGGACACAGCCAGTTTTACAGTTTAATGATCGGCATACAAAAAATATTTTACCACAGAATGCTGCAACTGACTAATCACAATCAAGTATTTCAGAGAGCCATGTAATGAACTAGGTGTGTGCGATATTGACAAAGTGATATCTCTGTATTTTCTGGGATTTTGTCGATAATGATAATTAGATGATGATTTTTTTTTATTTTTTATATTCATATTCTGTGTGGTGGTCGGTTCATAGCAGTGAGCGAAATTAACTTTTTCATTAAGGGGTGATATTTGCCTCCTTTAATTGATTTCAAGCGGATTTTTATCTTCATTTTTAATTATTATTTTTAATTATAATATAAAATTGTTTTTTTAATTGTATATAATTTTTAAAACATTAATCTTAATATAAAAATTTCATTAATCATAATTAGTGCTTACATATATGTGTGTGTGTATAATTATTATGTATATTTAAATACACACATGCATGTGTATATATTTAAGAAAAATGTTATTTATATACAAAATATTTATATATAAGATAAATTTATTTATATATATATATATATATGGCAAATATTTCTTAAATATATACATGAAGGAGTGTATTTTTATATATATATATATATATTATACATAATAATTATACACTATTATACATATTTGTACACACACATATTATGTGTAAACAAACTTTTATTTTGGATGTGATTTTAATCGCGATTAATCAATTGCCCAGCACTAATCTCTCTCTCTCATATATATATATATATATATATATGTATGTATGTATGTGTGTGTATATGTATATGTATATATGTATATGTGTGTAATTATTTATATATATATATATATATATATATATAAATAAATATGTATGTGTGTGTGTGTGTGTGTGTGTTAACCCTTGTGCATCAATTAAAAAAAAGTTACACATAGGTCCATAGAGGACAAAAATGTCCATGTCAAAAAACTGTCATAAAAAAATGAATATTGGGAGCACAGACTTAAGTTTGGTCTCATTTTAAAGAAGACCCTTGGCAGATTATTGTTGAAGTCAAAGTTTAAAAAGTGAAACCAAAAAAAAGCTATAGAGGTTTAAGTTTATGAAAATGATTTATGAACATTATTTTATATAAAATATATATTTATAAAACATGTTGAACTCTAAAACTGCTAGAAAATCAAAGCCATACATCTAAACAAGCTGTGTTCCAAATTTGAGGTTGATATCTCAAAAAATGAGCTCTCATTAAGAGTTTGTTTGGGCGCAGTGCCAACTTTTTCCCCATTAGATGCCAGCAAAACTCCACTGGTGCACACTGCGGTTGGATTTGTGATTTGCAGTTGAGTTTTTCTCTCTCAAATATTACAAGCTCACACATGCACACCCACACACATTTTTTTTTTTTTTTACACACATACAAACCATACTCTGACATCCATAATAAACATACCCACACAGTTATAGCTGCATAATTTATCCAACTGGCTTTATAATATGCATAAACAGAAAACAGGAATAAAGTGAGTATTTGCTTTATAGGCCAAACCTGAAAAAATGGCACCATCTGGTAAAAAAAAATAGTAAAAATGTAAATTTTGAAGCCTTGCCAACAGAATGAAAGCCTATTAACAAAGATTGCAACATTTTATAGTTAAATGGCCCTGGGATTAAAAATAGTTTTAATGGGTTTCAATGGGGACGTTTTTGTGTACCTAGTGCAAAATTTATATTTTAAAGGAAATGAGGGTGAAATAGTAAAATTCCAATAAAAATACACACCTGTGCCAAAATTTATGTAGTTAGCATTAACACAGGTCAAAAAAATCAAAAAAACAAAACTGAAAAAGACAAAAATGTCCTTAAGGATGCACAAGGGTTAATCAATATATATTGAATCATTAATCAAAATATATAGTATATCAATCTAAAACTGTTTTTGTTTGTAAAAGAAAGCAAATTATTAAATTATATATATTCTGAAATGTAACTCACAATATTAGCTTCTTGTTTATTGGACTGTTGTGTAAAAACAGTGTCGCATTTGCAAACATGCTGATACTCAGGAAAAACAGCGTGATTGATTGTGTAATTATTGCTTAAATATATCATATAGAAATATAAGACGAAAAACTCCCCCGTATATTGAATTTTGGGTTATTCTAACAGCATTGTACAACATCATGCAGTGAAAGCGATATCACTCTCAAAGCCTGTTTTAGTTTTTTTTGCAAAGTGAGTGACATACAGTATTTGATAATGTTAGCTCACACATCAAAACACATCAATTTTCGCAGACAATACATATCGCACACCCCTATAATGAACAACAGAATGGCATTTACTTCCATGTAAACTCACCCATAAGATACAAAACTTAAACTAGACAATTTAGAAAATTGTTCATACTGTATGTTTATTATAGAAATTCCTGTAAGAAATGGTTTTCATTGTGAGGTAGTTTAATACGTTTCATTTTTGATGCAGAGACTGATGTTGTGTCTTGTTTTTAGGGTTTGCCCGTGAGTAAACTGAAGAGCTTCTCCTTAACCGGGGTTGAAAAAGGAAACGTGCTTTGGGTTTATGATCCAACCTCAAACGATTCTCAAGATAAAGACAAAGTCATCAAGAAGGGAAAGGTTAGTATGTTCCCGGTTATTCATGTATTGTACATCAAAAGGTTTAATTTGAAGACAATTTTGAGGTCAAGCCAAAAGAAAGTCAACAAAATTACTACTGTATTTTATGGAAGCTTGTTTCCGCCACAAAATAAAACAATAAAAAAGGTAATTGCGTCTTTTTATCTCACAATCCTGACTTTTTTTTCTCGCAATTGCAAGTTACACCGTCAGATTTGTGAGGTATAAACTCGCAATTGCAAGAAAAAAGGTCAGAATTGCAAGTTTACGTCTCGCAATTCTTACTTCATTTCTCAGATTTGTGAATAAGTAGCCCTATTCGGACGGGACTAGTTTTAATGGAGGATGTTAGAGAAATTCACATTTCACAGGTGTACTTTGTGATTTTTAATCCTGTCCGAATCTGCCATGTCTGTGTTTTTCTCACACAACCTCAGTAAAAATTCCTGGGCAAATTACCTACTGTTTTTCGGCGAATTCAACGGTCCTCTGAGAAATCAAATGCCGTCCGAATGTGAAAAAAATCATTCATTTTGAACCTTTAACCAGTGGTGGACGAAGTACACAAACACACAAGTACAGATACCCTAATAAAATATTACTCCAGTAAAAGTTAAGTACTCCTTTCCAATTTTACTTGTAAAAGTACTTGATCTTTAATGTACTTAAGTATTACAAGTAAAAAAGTACTGATAAATGAATGTTTATTTTGTAATTGTATATACTTGCATACTTTTACATAAATTTTATATAATATATTTTATATAATCCTACTGCTCAAAATACCTGGGGGAATTGCTGGGTCTAAAATCACTATGAATTATTATGAATTGTCAGTAGCCAGTGTCAGTAAGGAAGATTAGTGGATGCAGATATATATAATATATGTGTGTTGACAAACAATAAAAACAGACGGCATAACATATTACAATGAACGCTATGTAAACATATTAGTTTTATATAATTTGAAATGGCGGGGAAGAATGCAAGTGCAATAATTTGCGTAATTTTAATATGTTTTTTTTTTTTTTTTTTTTCAAGCATTACAGCTCACCCTTTTACAGCAGATTTAGTTCACAAACAACTGAAAGTCGTGACTTAAATATGGTTTTCGTTTACAAAAATCAATCCTAAAATTTGTCTTTTAAACTTTTATCTGACTCTATTTTATCGCGACCTTGAATTTAGGTTAGAATGTCAATTGATTATTGACCATTTATATAATAATTTATCTAAACACTTGATTTTTTTTAATTTAACTTCACTCTTATTGTACTCGTTCATTTAGATGCCAATGTCGCTCAGGGTCTCACGCCGACCGTTCTTTTACATGGATCTCACGGTCACAAACTCGTCAGTCTTGGTCACTAGACAGACGTTATTGACTAATACCTTAGATGTCCGCTGCCATGCTTGCTCTATCTAAAAGTGCTTTATTTAGTCCCCATAGATCTGTACACACTTTAATAAATCAACACTCTCTCTAGTCAGAGGTCACGACCACTACTACAGATATAAGCCGACCAATATTACTTTTTCTGATGGTAGCTTTGGTTTGGTCTTGCCATGGTTTCCCATGCACACTTAGCTAGACTAACATTACAATAAACAGAGGGCTCACCCTATTTAGGTTGGTCGATTTAACATTTTGTTGTCCTAAACGGAAATTCCCCCTTTTAGCCTTTACAGTCTATGAACATTTGAACCAGTGCCAAGTGTTAGCCGGAGCTCTAAAATCAATGTTGGTGTGCCCTATGCTCCACTCAAAACTAGACTTTAGTCTGTTACTAACCTGAACGCAGATTTGTGGTAACAATGAAATTATTAACTCTAGTAGATAATGTTGTATCCAGAGTAAGTCAGAATAAATTCAAATGTAACAATTTATTAGTAGTCAGGTAAATCATATCATGCTAATTACATAATCAATAAAGAGTAAACGATGCATAACTGACCTCAGGAAAAAATACATATGGACTGATCTGACTACAAATCGCGCCTGAGCCTTTTGCAACATTTCTTTAAAGGTGCACTATGTAATTTTCCGTCCGCTAGAGGTCGCCTATTCAAAACAAAGGCGTAGCTTGATGACGGCAAGTTTGAGCACAGAATCTTGGGACATGTGGTCTTCACCTCACAGTCGGTTGAAAAGAATCGGGATAGGACTCGGGCAGAAATCATGTTCATGGATGCGATTATTAACGTTACTGTAGTATAAAGCAGAGCGGGACCGAGTGTTGTGGGAGCTGAGCAAGGCCGCTGGAGCGATTGTTAATAAGATGAACGCAACACACACCTCGCGAGCAGCGGGACTTTTATTATGCCACAGTCGCCGGCGCCATTTCCGCTTTTCCGGTCATGAGTATGAGGTAACGCAGCTCTATTTATCATATTAGATACATTTGAGTGTGTTGAAAATGATGTTATGACGTTACTCTGTGCGTTTGCTCGGCGGCTGCTATGACACGTGTTGCACACTGCAGTAAGAGTAAAGCATTTCTGCAAAATAAAACCGGAAACCGAGGGTAACGCGGATATGACGCCATTGACTGGCGACTCCCTCACCCCTGCTCAGACGTCCCGGTTCCTTGGTTAAAACCGCAATTTTTTTCACAATTTACAAATAGTTGGAAACATTTTGGATATTGTAAGTACTCAACTGAACAAAATATAAAACACTGGCCTAGGTTTTACTGCAAAAATCCTACATAGTGCACCTTTAAATACCAGACCAAGACAAAACATCCTCCAAATGGAGGCATGACCTAACTATGGAAATACCTAACTATGGAAATGCCTATATGTAACCCTGGACCACAAAACCAGTCATAAGGGTCAATTTTTTTGAAATTGAGATTTATACATCACCTGAAAGCTGAATAAATAAGCTAGGATAATTTGTTAGGATAAGACAATATTTGGCCGAGATACAACTATTTGAAAATCTGAAATCTGAAGGTGCAAAAAAAAAAATCTAAATATGGAGAAAATCGCCTTTAAATTTGTCCAAATGAAGTCCTTAGCAATGCATAATACTACTAATACATTTTTGATATATTTACAGTAGGAAATTTACAAAATATCTCATGGAACATGATCTTTATTTAGTATCCTAATGATTTTTGGCATAAAAGAAAAATTTATAATTTTGACCCATACGATGTATTGTTGGCTATTGCCACAAATGTACCCGTGTGACTGGTTTTGTGGTCCAGGGTCACGTGTGTTTGTGTTGTCTGTATCTCAGGACATCAAAGTGTCTGAGGTTCTTTTTGCCTTACAGGTTCATTTGAAAAGAATCAGCTCATTCACGAATTGGACAGGGCTATTGCGTCTCGGAGCACCTGACGATTTTTTCAGTTCATCATTATGAGTAACTATTATATTATACTGTTAAATGTAGTGAAATAAAATTCCTCAAAATAAAAATACTCCAGTAAAGTACAGATAGTTGAAAAATTAGAGCTGCACGATTCTGGATAAATTGAGATTTTTTTTTTTTGTTTAAAATTGAGATCGCGATTCTCCCACGATTCTGAAGAAAAAAACATTAGACAAATAAACACGTAATTTACTAGGGGTTCTGACAAAATGTTCATTGCTCCAGTCTATTTAAAAATACATTAATTTGACTAAAATTATTAAAAAAATAATTTGAATGAACAGGGGCGTAGAATTTAGTAGGGACGCTAGGGACGTGTCCCTACCAATATCCAGTGACACTGATTTGTCCATAGCAATAATTTAGATCAAAAATTTAAATATATTTATATATAACCACTGTTGTTCGATTGTGTCTTGTGATTTTTATGTATTACTTATTTTATTTAACCAGGAAACATCTCCTTAAAATAAAAAAAATCTACAAGAGCATTCGGTGAAAAATGCGCAACTCCTAGTACACAAACAGTTAATAGATCTGCGTCCCGCCTCCAGAACTCACATCGCTGATCCGATTGGCTTTGTTTTTTCTTTCTAACTTGTGAAAGGCCGTAGCTACTTTTGGTTGTGCGAAGCGGCAAAGCAAAGCTCCTCCGAAACCTAGATGCGGTAAGTTAGGCAAAAATACTGGGCAAATCGCATCCCACATTGATTCAGGGACTGCAGTTTTTTCAATATATGACAATCGCGGGATAAGTAGCAAACCTAAACGCTAGTGTGTGTTTGAGTGTGTGTGTGTGAAACCCTACATTATGGGGACATAATATCCCCACAAAGATGGCAATATCTTGACATTTTTTTGGTCCCCATGAGGAAAATAAACCACACTAAGTGATGTTTTTTGAAAATGCAGAAAGTTTTGTGTGATGGGTAGGTTTAGTGTAAGGGGATGGAATATACAGTTTGTACAGTATAAAAAGCATTATGTCTGTGTAAAGTCCCCATAAAACATGAAAACACAACATTGCTTGGTCTTGTTGAAGTGAGAGGCATGTCTGATCAAGTTGAAACCCTTGTCAGGCTGCTTTTAGTCATCCCAGTCTCATCAGCTGAGGCTGAAAGAAGTTTCAGTGATCTTAGGAGACTGAAAACATGGTATAGAACAATAATGACACAAGTGAGACTTAACAGTATTGCTGTGTGCCATGTCCACCAGGACAAACTGGACACTACTGATGTGAAACAAATATGCCAAAAGTTCATTTCTGTTAATGACAGACACAGACATGTACAAGGAACAAGACAGTAGACACATTGACTATTGCATTGCACTATGAACGGAGTAAAGTTAAGTTTCTCCTTGTCTTTATTAGTTACCTGTAACATTACATAATTCATTAATTAACATATTGTTAAGGTCAATATAGACTAAAAACCTTAATACATTATCTTATTAATTTTCTGAATCCTCAGCTTCTGGGGCTGTCCCCATCAATTTCAAAATCAAACCTATGCCCTTGTGAATGAAGGAGTCATGTCTCATTCATCAAGACTTGTTTCATTATGCGTTTGCGAATGAATCTCTTGAATGAATGATTCAATGACAAATACTTTTTTTAAACAGTCTTGTCGCCACCTGCTGGCGTAATAAGCGGTGACTTGGATGTATTAATACATACAAGTGTCAAAACGCTTTCAAAAAGGTGATTTGCTCTATTTTGATCGCTAGATATCAATGTTCATACCCAAACTATAAACTTTTATCCCAGTGCACATTTGTCTCCTGCTATTTAAACGTTTGTAACACATAAATAACGAAATGTGTGGTTGAAAAGACTGTGAAGCTGCTTATCTGTGCATTATGGCAGCTGCTCTCTCTCCGGATCAACGGCAGCGCAAACGCAGATTTGAATGTTGAATGATGATCGTACTTTAAAAGAGTAACTAAAGACCCAAAGTCTTCGGTTTAAAGCCTGTTTCACGTCACAAGTGTCAGCGGAGCGTGAGCAGCTTTTTGTTTGCAATTGTTTGAATCGAGATCGCGATCTTTTAACGATTAATCGTGCAGCTCTATGAAAAATGTACTTAAGTACAGTACGAAGTGAAAATACTGTCCACCACTGCCTTTAACACAACACAGCAGATGACCGTTCTGTAACGGCCATGTCTAAAAAAAAAACACACACACTCCCACCTCTGTAATAATCACAGAGATGTTAGTCCCGTCTAAATCAGTACATGAAATCACAGATGTTGGGTGATAAGAATTGTAACTCAAACATTGTTTAGAAAACTAGTCCGAATAGGGCTCATCTCACAATTCTGACTCTGTATCTCACAAGTATATGTTGCAATTCAAACTTATTTTTTTTTTTTTTTAGAATTGTGAGATATAGGATCCTATCATACACCCGGCGCAATGCAGCGCAACGCAAGTGTTTTTTGCTAGTTTCAGCCTGGCGCAGTTATCATTTTCATGTCCAGCTCCACGTTGTTTAAATACCAAATGCACTGGCGCATCTGTTCACCCATGGGTGTGCTGGTCTGAAAACCAGGTGTGTTCAGGTGCATTGTTGGCGTGTTGCTATTTTGAGGAACTGAAAACGACTGCGCCATTGACCAACAAAAACCTGCTCTAAAGTCAATAGCGCAGTATTTTTTGTTATTTAAAGAGCACATTAGTAATATGTGCCTATAGGCGGGTGCACAACACCTTGCTTATTACACACACACAGCAGCACGCAAACATTTTTAAATATGAAGAATTAAAGGATTATTATTTTGTACATAAATATAAAAATGCCTACATGCCATAATGGATTGTCATTGCATGTATCAGAATTACCTATTTGCAGTAATGACGAATGAAGTTGGCTACTTATTTAACCAATCGTGGCAATACACACATGTATTTAAACTGACTCGTCAGGTTGAGGGTGTCTATGTTACACCATGTAAATAGCAAATCCGCCATGGTGCGAGCGCAACTGGCTTTTAAAGGGAATGGGAGACGAGATTAGAGTTAATATGGCTCATTAAGAGACTAGGTACAACCCTTTTAGACCATGCGCCGACCGTTTTTTCCAGATGCAAAAGTGGATTCGGACAAAAGTCGATTTGCCCTAAGTGGACTTGCGCTGTGCGCTTTAGACCATGCGCTAAGGTCGTTAAAATAGGGCACATAAACTTGCAATTCTGAGAGAAAATAAAAGAATTGCAAGATGGGAAAAGTCGCTTTTTTTTTTCAATTTTTAATTTTTTTTTATTCCATAGCAGAAACAAGCTTCCATGGTATTTTTGGTATTATTGGTTCATAGTTCTGATTGTTTTTTTTTTTTCTTCAATAGGCTCCACTGGTTTTTTTCAAAAGCCGGAGTCCTCCTGTGATGCTGGGGAAGCTTTGGGTCGAGTTACTGCGATATTATTCACTGGAATTTCAAATACCCGAGAAAGTCATCAGCGTGCGCACAAACGGTGAAGTATGGCGTGATCTGAAAGACTGGCCCAAAAAGAGGATTGCAATAGAAGGTATCCATGGCATCATGTGAACTAGTTATTTTTTTATATGTCTGCCTATATTAATCTTTGTTTTCTTTCTCAGATCCATTCGCCGTCCAGAGGAATGTGGCTCGGACGTTGAGTAGTCAGATGATGTTTGACTATATGTTGCATTGTCTCAAAGCGACTTATAAGTACTTCGCTTCTTCTCCAAAAAACAAAGCTGGGAAAATCCGTTCAAACAGTCAAACAGACAAATCCGTGAGTGGTGTGAATCATGTCGATGGAGTGAAGAAAAGAACGAAAGTGCCAGCTAAGGATTTAAACAGATCCCATGCCAGATCCAGTCCGCATAGTATAGAAGAGCACGAAGACTCTGACTTTATGATTGAGCTGGAGCAGGACGAGGAGGAAGAAGCCGACTCTGACGTGGAGACTGAGGTGTGCAATGGCCGTAAATAGATTGATCGTTCATATTTGCTTTTCTGGAGGTATTTTTATCATATGATCCCCTTGAATTCTTATGCATTAGAGCTTTTCAGGTCAATTTTTCTTCTTTTAAGGAAATCTATATGATTTTCCAGTTAAAATAAGATGTAAATAAGATCATTATTATTACATTTACTGTATAATTTCGGTTAAATAGTTTTGAGAAATACGGAAGAATTTTTTTTTTTTTTTTGCATTAGTTCTGAGTTACCCTCAGAAAAATAACATGTTGAAATTAAATTGAATTTGTGCACTTCTGTAGGGTGAAGATGAGGAGGAGGAGGATGATGAAGATGATGATGACATCGAGCTTGATGAATCTGGTTCTGGCGACGAGATCTTCCCCTTCGACCGGGAGACGAGTGACGATGTGGGGTCCGATGTAGGCGATCCAGAGGAAGCAGCATCTGTCCCACGCAAACCAAAAGCAGAGCTTACCGAATCTGAATTGCCTGCAGGAACACAGTCGGACCTTGAAGGCGTTCGTTATGTCTTCACTAAGAGGGTTTTCAGTGATGGCAAGGTATATATGCATCCTCATATTCATGCCTACTGAGTTGCATGTCTATATGAGACCATCCAAACTTGGTATTAAATGTAAAATGTACTAATGTTTGTTATTGTTTCTCTTGTCAAGCCATTGAGTATACAATATTAAAGTGCCTATATTAAGCTAATTTAAATGCTTCAGGGTTTACATGCATCCAGCGTCAAAAAACACTTGAATTTTCTCATAATATACATTGCAGCATCACCTCTTTTCTCACGGTGTCTGAATTGGCTCAATCAAGGATTTGGTCTCTATAAACCCCGCCTTTCCGAGAGCCTGCTCTACTCTGATTGGTCAGACGGCCCAGTCTGTTGTGATTGGTCACGTGTCGGAAACCAAACGGCATTACTAGGGCTGTGAATCTTTGGGTAGATTCGATTCATAATTCATAGATGTCAAGAACGATTTTTGCAAATTCAGAGCGATTCGATTAATTCAGTGCAATTCTGGAGGTAATTTAATATTTATATATTTTAAAGCACTATCGAATCGTGGTTAATTCGATTCTTAGCATTTTAAATCGATTATTGACCGAAAATCCACGATTCAAAAATACATGTTTCAAGATCGATGCATATGCAGCATCAGGATTTGTAATCAATGCATTGAGAAAACGAGTGAATTGTTACACCCCTACCCATTACCATATCTGAATTTCAGTTCCGGATCTTCCTCAGTACTTGATACACAGCGATACAAACAGTAACGATGGCGTCGGTTTTACCGTATTTTACAATGTCAAATTTCCAAATTTCCGTGTCAATTCCAGCGTGAGTCTCGTCGTTTAGAAGTGCATCAAAGTGGATTTGCTTTGGCAGCAGAAAACAGCGTCTACTCGACATGTCGACAACACGAACTAAACTCTTCCAGTCTCAGCTACAAATACAGTGTTTGAGGGTCAAAGCAGACGTTGTTCACGGGCAGCCAATGAAGACCATAGGCTGGCATTATGCAAATTTGTTACAAACCTACGTAGATTCATGCAGGAAGTAAGACTGGAATTACTGACGACTTGTTTCAGGCAGTTCAGAATCACTTCTTTCTTTTAGGAGACTAACTTAATCGATCTGCACTTTATTAACTTTGCAGACCTTTTACTTTCACAAACAGCTCTATTACACACTACATGAAAGGTAATATCTGAACGAGCACAATAGGGGCACTTTAAATGTTTCTATTGCCATTTTAAAGATGTTGACATTTAATAACTTTAATGCAAATTTCTGCAATTCCAGCACCAGTCTTTATACTCTGTTTAATGTGGGTCATGGTGACAAATTATCCCTCTTTTTCTGTTAGTCCCCCATTCTGATATGCGGCCTTTGTAAGAGTGATGGACATTCGAAACAGGACTGTCCTGAGGACTTCAAGCGAGTGGAGTTAAAACGCCTTCCAACCATGACTCTAGACTTCCTGAAGATTCTCAATGAAGTCTGTGAGCAATGCTACCGTAAGTACGCTGTGGATGTATTTTGACATGAACACATTCTTTATTCCATTGTTGTAGTGAACTAAACCAGAGGATGAAATGATTGGTAATGCTGTTATGGGACCATATAGACAAATAGACAAAGTCTTTGCCTTTCTTACACCTTTTATGGCACTATGATGATTTTTACACATTGTGCATACATCTTTTTTTGTATACATGCATCTTTCTTTGTTTTTATTAAATGTTAAAATCTAGCTTGCATGTGATTTTAATAAAAATGGTTGCATTTATTTAGGTGACTTTGCACCGGATGACGTGGAGGTGAAAGTCAGAGAACACATTTTACAAGATTTTGAGACTTTCCTGAGATGTCAAGTGCCAGGTAATGCAGCTTTGTGAAACTGTTTAAAATTGAAGTATGTCAAATTTGGTATTTTCCCTTTTTTCCATTTAAATGGAAGAAGAAATCTCTCTTAGAAAAGTGCATATTGCTGCATGATACTTTGTCCAGAGAAAATGCTGCACAAATGAACAAAACTGCAAATCAGAACATAATTTGTTTAATAATACAACTCATCCATTGTTTTTGAACTGGACATTTCATTCACCCATTTACTCTATTTTATCAAGGACTGTTTTATATGCATGTAATGAGAGGACTATACAGATTCTTAATTGTTGTCTTTTTTAATTTTTTTTTTATCAGGAGCCAAGTTGGCTTTGTTTGGTTCATCCAAGAATGGGTTTGGCTTTAAACAGAGTGACTTGGACATCTGTATGACTCTAGAAGGCCAGGACACAGCAGCGGTAATGTCTCTTTTTCTACACAAGGTCTTCACGACATCCAGACAGAAAGTGTGAACTGTTAACTAACACCGTGACACACCAAGCCGATTTAACATGTGTAATCAGGTGAACTGCCGCTGACGCGAGATGGCCAACCATTGGCTTGGTGTGTCACGGCCCTTACAGGGAAGTTCACACTAGTCTGGATAGCGCTTAAAGCAATATTCCAGATTCAGTTTAAGCTAAGCTCATTTGACAGCATTGGTGGCATAATGTTGATTACCACAAAATAATTTGAACTTGTCCCTCATTTTCTTAAAAATATAAAAACAAACAGTAGAATTAAATGGAGATAATTGTTGGATTAAAAATGGACTAATTTGATAAAAGCACTTGTTAAAATGTGTATTGTTCGAGCTGTGAAGCTGGTTAAAGCATAGTCGTTTTAAGGATATAGAGTTGCTTTTTCATATTGTTTCCATCTTGTGGCTATACTATTGAAACAGTACTTTAACAATTAAGAATTGTCCCCATTCACTTTCATTGTAAGGCTCTGTTTACACCTGGTATTAAGATGCGTTTTAGTCGATCGGATCACAAGTGGACGACACTAAATACAGGTGTAAACGGGGTCTAAAATGTTTTGAGCTTGTCCTTTCCACCACTTCCAGAGGTAGTCGAAAACGCATTCGACCGGATTGCTTTCGTAGTGTAAACACTCATGTGGTCAAATGCGTTCGAACAGACACAAAAGACCGTCTACTCTCCGCCTACTGACCTAATGCGTAAACATTATGGAAGCGCACTAGACAGACGGGTTTTTGTTACCCAAGTTTTGTTTGAAGATGAAAAACACACCAAGCAAAATGTACTCTCTCCATTCCTGATTTCTAACACACACTCATAGCGTTCGGCGTGGTCTTGCGGCTGCCAGAGCAGAAAGGAAAGCTGCTGCTCTCCGTGTGTTTTTCCGTCGTCTCTGGGCGCGTTCATATGTAAATTACGCAAGCTTTTTTTGTCCATTAGATTGAAAGATCTAAAAAAAAAAAAAAAAACACATACATTTACCCGCCCATAGACCCTCCCCTCGAAGAAATCAGGACAGAAGTGGTTGAAAGTGGACAAAAGGGACGGATTAAAACACCAAGTGTAAATGGGTATTGCAGTGGATTTCAGGATCCAGTATCCCTCGTCTACTTGTGATCCGATCGACCAAAACACATCTTAATACCAGGTGTAAGCAGTCTCTCACTGTAACCCATGTTTTTTTTAAAAAGACAAAAAAAGAAGAAAAGTAGGCACGAGTGGAATCACGTTTTGGTGGCAATCAGTGTTATGTCAAATGCTGTTGGTTGAGCTTATCAAGGACTGAACACTGAATATTCTTTTAATAGCACAGTTTTTTAATAGTTTGGGGTTCGATTATTTATTTATTTATTTATTTATTTATTTATTTTATTCATCAAGGACACATTAAATTGATCAAAAGTGACATTAAAGACATTTATAATGTTACGTAAAATGCTGTTCTTTTCAATTTTCTATACATCAAAGAATCCTGGAAAAAATGTATCAGTTTCCTGAAA